>JAOWBN010211281.1:0-13902 GCA_028565015.1 Pinguicula moranensis | reverse complement strand
TTTTCTAGATACTTCTAAATCTCTGGAATTGGTGACACTCCACTGTTTGATAGCATTTCTTAATACCTTAATTTTTTATTTAACTCTTTGCCTAGCATAAACTTATGGTCTAGCTGCAGACAAGGTATCCTCAACCAGTTTTGTATAGTCTTCTTCATCTAGCCATTTATCACATACTCTAAATGGTTTTGGTCCACAACTTTGAATATTAGATGATAGACAAACCATACAATGATCTGAATCCTCTTTGTCCAATCCTGTTTGTATCCAGTTTAACGCAGGATCCATCCATACCTCATTTATGAGGAATCTATCTAATCTGCTCATACTTCTGAGTGAGTTCAAATACCAGGTATAGCTCCTTCTACTCATTCTCAGATCCTGTAAGTGAGATTCATTAACAAATTGATTGAAGGGTCCTATCTCAGGTGAGTAATCTACGCCTGCTATCCCTTTTCTTTCACTTTGTTTTAAAACCGCATTAAAGTCTCCCATAAGACACCATTTCTCCTGTTCTCTTCCAGCCATCATCTCACTAAGTTCCTTCCATTGCCGTTCTTTCTGAATTAACTCTGAAGGCCCATAGATGTTAATCATATGACTAATCACTTCATCACTTCCTCACTTCCCCAATGCCCAGTAACTTCCAGAACTCCTCTTCCTCACCACAACCCAAACCGTTTAAATGCTCTGTATTTCCAAATGCATAGTAGACCACCAGATTATCCCTGAAATCCGCTATAAACCCAGTCAAAGTCCTCATTGTACCATAAGTTCTGATAGAATCTTCGATCCACAAAATCCAGTTTTGTTTCTTGAATACTCAGAAAATCCATTTGTTGTTTTTGAATGAAGCCTCTTAGTCTTTTCTTCCTGCCATATCTCCCTAATCCTCTTATATTATAAGATACTATCTTCATTGAACGAGGGATACCTGTGTTTATGTTTCTCAGCCATGTTTTTGTTGTGTTGTGATGATCTGCCATGGGATTTGATACTCTTTAATTTTTCACGGGCCACAGAGGGATAATCACCATAATCAATCCCTATAGCATACCCAACACCCATAATCTGATCCACTTCTAGCTCTATCTGCTCATTATCTTCTTCAGTTGGTTGTGGTAGAGCATGATTTCCGGGGGGTCTTTGATCAATCCAGACACTCAAATCAGTTTGTTCAGCCTGATAGTTTACTTGAGCTTCTTTTGCCTTTTGAGACTTACTCCTTGTTTGTGGACCCTTTGTTGTAATAATTTCCTGATGAGATGATCTTCTTCCTTTATGCTTTACTGTGCTCTGTCCCAACTGAGGGAACATTTCTAGTGAGTTTAGAGGTTTTGGAGGTTGACTTATTTTAAGTAATTTTAATGGCAGAGGAATTCTCTGGAGGCAAAACATTAGCCCTATGTTCTGCCATAGGATTCGGTGGCACTTCCTTGCCCTCAGATATAACTCCCTGATTTATGACAGGTGAAGATGTTGAGGAGGCAGTTAGAGGCCACCATTCAATTTTTGAAGGTGACCAGACAGCAGCCTGAAGTTTCTTTGTTTTCCCTTCTTCAATAAATAAACAGGGCTCTACTATAGAGCCAATGGGTTCTGATTCTGCATTAGAGTATTAAGGTATTATAGGCATATCATCTTCTTCCGGAGGACTCTGCTCTGATATAACAACCTCTTCATCCATATAATCACTGGATGAGCCACTAGTGGATGATATATCAGAATCCCATGTATGAGGTGATGGTTGAGTATCCTGCAGTTCATGAAGATATAGAGTGTTCAAGCAATCATCTATAATAACTTTTAGATTAGAAGGTAGAGTTACCGAAGAATTGATTTCAATCAATAACAGGGGCAACATTTAAAAAAGAACGGTTAATGGCTGCATCATCAATAAAGACTGTGGATCTTAGTATTCCACCAATTTCCCATAGTACCTTTTCCTCCAAGCCATTAATTGGTATGCCATAAATTCTAATCCAAGCCAACCTGGTGCCTGATACATTATGAAGGTTTCTATCCCAATGAACTAGAGAAGTTTCTAGCCAACTCAATATCAAGACTTGTCGGCTTTGTGCAAAAGAGCCATATTGGATGGGTTTTCACTCCAGAGAAGTACCTTTCCCATCCCTATGTAACTAGCAGTGATTCCAATAAAACCAACTCTCTTCAATTCAAGTTGGAATGCACGGAAACTGTTCCTATTTTTCACGTTACCAACTTGAGCTAGCTGAAGCCATTCTTCTGCTTAGAGCTAGCTATTTTATGAATAAATTGCTTATTAGGAATTGGCTTTGGCATCAAGGGTTTAGGAAGTGGTCGTTTTGATGTCCCTGCCTTAGGTTTATGTGGCTGAGGGACCATGGGTGTGGGAGCAGCAGGGGAAGATTGTTTCTTCTGAGGGTTGTTAAATGCCACCCTGATATTTTCCAACTTTGAGTGTGAGACCAGTTGAGACATCTTATTCTGGTTGTATTTAGGTAGGTTAGCCTGCAATGTATGTCTACCAATATTAAACCATTAAGTTTAGCCTCCAGAGCATCAACATCGTACACCTCATTATATTCCACAAACCCAAAGGGTTGCCCATGATTTCCTAATTTACCTGCCAGTCTTAGGGCACAAATACTTCCCAAAGCCTTGAGCTATCGAAGTAGTTGTTCATATGGGCAGATGTGAGGGAAGTTTGTGATAAAGAAAGTTATCTTATAGGGACCTCCATTGTTGTAGGTTGCTGGCTGCTTATCTGGTGTTGTGTGTTGCAGAAATTGAGCCTATGATCTGCTAGTAGCTTGATGGTAGTTCTGGATAGGAGTGCAACATTGCTGATATTGATATTGTGTTTGTAGATGCTGATAATGCTGCTGAGAAAACCTTAGAGAAGCTTTTCTCATATTTCATTGTTGTTGAGATGGTACTATGCAGGTCATTTTGTATCCAAGAGGCTATCCTAGATAGTGAGGTATCACTTAGGAGCTATGGAGCTGAGGAAAGACAAAGAGGAGGATGGGAAGAAATTGTAGTTGAACGAGTTGCATTTTCTGACGGAGATGAAGGCAGACCTTCCCAAATGCCAAAAAGCATCCCCGGGAAGAGGATGAGTACGATGAAGGAGAATATTACCAGTAGGTGGAATATGGGAAGGTTTAGTCGGAGAATACGAGCGAAAAGGGAGCAAAATCACTGTTCACGGAAGGGTTTACTATTAATCTTTGTCGCCAGAGCCTCAAAGGATGAAATCGACGAAAAGATTGGACCATATATAACCTTGGATGATACACAATGCTACCTTGTATGAGTTAGTGATTCTCCTGAGATATAAAAATTCCTTCTCTCTTGTACCATCAAATTGTGTAAATTAGCAAAGATCTGTGGTTAAAATATGTCTGAATTTTTTGTTATGTATGCTTAATACACTCTTAGGTTTACGCTTCCGCACAAAATTTGCATCATGATACGTAGTATAGCTTTCAGAGATCTTACATATATTTGAAAAACAACACTGTCAACTTTATTAGTAATCCGTAGCAGCTCTTCCCTTAGCTGAGAAATCTCAAGGGAGCTCTATCTAGACATATCCTCCAAGGATTTCGCAGCTAGTTCTTTTGCTTGAATGGACTGCAGAATATTCTTTCGAATATCCTCCAAATTCATGGAGGCAGAAGCATTCCACCATTTAATATCCATTCTAAGTCTCTTTATTTTGGGATTTGAGAGGTTGACAGTCTCGAACATTGGAATCTATACTTACAAATTCTGATGGCTAATATGTTGATAACCATGACCCGTCTAGCAGAGTTGTGTACCAAGTAATTGATATGTTAACAACCATGAAGCTAGGAGAGTTATGTACTAGCCACAACATTACATTTCTGACAGACAATATGGATAAGAAAGGTATTGATCTCAAGAGAGCGTTTTTCACCCTATAACTTGTTGCTCAGCAATCCCAAAACCTCAAAGATATACTCAAATCAGAGTGATGAAGGGAGCGTGTTGTAGCAGGCACACATGGACATTGCGGCTGATAGTTTTCCTAGGAACTTCTATTTTTCCCTCCTTCCCTTTTCTGTATATTACTAGATATCAACTTGTATATTATTGTAAGACTCTATTTTATTATTGGAAATTCGGCTTAACAATAAAAAAGGATCTTGCATATTCACAAAATATGATCTTAAGAGCGGGTATCATCAAATAGGCATGAAAGAGGCAGATGAGTGGAGAGTTGCATTTAAGATAAAGTATGAGTTATAAGAAAGGGTTAGCGATGCCCTTGGGATTTCTTAGTGCACCAAACACAATTATGAGATAATGAACCATGTTTTGCATGATTTCCTTGGAAAATTTGTGGTTATTTACTTTGATGACGTATTGATTTATAGCAAGAGTTTAAATGAGCATGTGTTGCATATTAAATCGTTCTTAGAAGTTATGCAAGGAAAAGTTGTGTACAAACATTAAGAAGTGCACTTTTTGCATGGACAAGCTTGTGTTTCTTGGTTTTATTATTAGCAGAGATAGCATAAAGGCGGATGAGAAGAAATTGACGATAATCCAAGAATGGTCAACGCCTACTTTGGTCAGCAAACTTTATAGGAGTTTTGTGCGAGATTTCAACATCCTATCTACCCCTCTAACCGAGGTCATCAAGAAGAATCAACAACAGCAACAACAACGTACCAATATATTCCCAACTAAGTTGGGGTCAGATGTATGTGGCCTTACTCTTATAATTATACAAAGAGACTGTTTCCATTGCATCATTTGATGTATTGAGTTCCAACCACTTTACTAAATAGAAGTACTGGAATTTAATAGAGTCATTTTGCTCTAGTCCATTATTAGAACAAAGATAAAAGAATTGTAAATGATGACTCTTTCAGCTCCATTTGCAATGGACACGTCATCGAGAAGAATGTATCATTCAAATGGGGTGAAGAACAAGACAATGCATTTAAGTTCATAAAAAGGAAGTTGTCTAAAGCCCCTTTACTTGTATTGCCTAACTTTTCCAAAATGTTTGATATTGAGTGTGATGCTTTTGGTGTAGGTATTTTTTTTAAAAGCCAAGTTCAATATATATATATATATATATATATTTATGTTAATAAGTATTTACAAGAAGAGAAACAACGAAAACAAACGAAGTAAATAAATACAAGAGCTCTTGATTCTAACAAAAGATGTCTCCTTGCAAATCTTTGAGGTTGAAACAAAATGTGATATCTTTCCTTTGTGTCCACTATGTTATAGATAAGGGTGAACAAGTATAAGGGTCACCTAGCTACATAGAAGATCATACAGTATCTCAGCATTCAGATCATCGCCATTGTCCGCTTTTCACCAGATTTAATATCTTGGCTGTCACATTGTCAATGACCCATTGTAGGGAAATTGGTACACAACTCGATTAAATGTGATGAGCTATCCTTGTAATCATCAGAGTAACACTCTAGTCACACATATCAGTTCATCTCCAAAAAATATGAGTAGAGACTATTCAATAAGAGAAAATATCCACTATGCTATCTGCAATTCGAAATGGAGATGTTTCCACTTATCAGATTCAATAACTATTGTAGTCTTGAGTCTGCCATATGGCCTTCAGCAACATAGAAACTATTTTTATCTCATGTCAGTTTAGAAAAAGTTGTTGCCTTCCATAACCATTCAGAAAGGGTTGGTGTCGTAGAGTTCAACCAGATCTAGCTTGTAGTATGCTCAAGGATAGGTGTGTTGTAGTGGTCTGCCAGAACATGAGCCTTCTAGTTGTTTCATCGAGCTTTCAGGATCAATTAGAGCAACAGGGGAGTCAGCAGTACCATACACAGGCAGAATCTGATGTAAATATTGCTCTGTTTAGTTCATGCAGCATGTGCAGTTTTGGAATTTTATGGCAACCCTCAGTTCTGGGAGAGACTTTGTTTCCTCCTAATTTGTACCGAAATGAGTCCATAGAGAAG
This sequence comes from Pinguicula moranensis, assembly GCA_028565015.1. Lineage (NCBI taxonomy): Eukaryota > Viridiplantae > Streptophyta > Magnoliopsida > Lamiales > Lentibulariaceae > Pinguicula > Pinguicula moranensis. The sequence continues at coordinate 7,933 of JAOWBN010211281.1, read as the reverse complement.
TAAGTGTGTTTCAGTATAGAACAAAGAGGTTATATAATGCCTCCACCTTCTTTCTAGATTCCTTCAACAGCACAATGAGTATTTCAAATATAACAGAATTAAACAAAGGTACCTGTGTTACCTAGTTTAGGAATTGATCATGAAGATAGGTACATTCTGAATTTCCTTCAACAGTCTGATCTCAAGGCAATTGCATTCAAGTGTCCAGTCTTATATCTCTGAATAATTCAATGGTTACAACTATAGACATCACAATTCCCTTAAAGTACTTTGTAGCATAGGACAATGATCGTAGGTAAATAACCAAATAAAACAGCACCTGTCTATTAACCCATATAATGGTTGAATTAGCCAATCTGAAAAACTATATGGGAAGAGTTTAGAAGTTCTCTTTTCTTGAAGCCACATCCAAGTAGATCTCTTGGCATTATGCATCATTAGATATGTATTAGGCACAATTGAATGGAAATGTGACTGATTCCTATTAACCCATATAGTCCATACCTTTGATAACCCGCATATTCTGGTGTTGGTATTAGTGTCGTGATGAAGCAAGAAGGACGACCTATTGCATACTTTAGCGCGTTGAGTGGGGTAGCCTTAAACTATGCCACTTATGACTAGAAGATGTATACATTGGTTAGGGACTTGGAGAATTGGTAGTGTTATCTATGGTTAAAGGAGTTTGTGAGCCATACTGATCATGAATTATTGAAGCACTTGAAGGGGCAACACATGCTGAACAAGTGTCATGCCAAATAATTGGAATTCATTAAAACCTTCCCCAATGTAATAAGGTATAAGCAAGGTAAGGAAAATGTGATAGCTGATGCCTTATCTATAAGAAATGCCTTACGTTCACTACTAGATGCTAAGTTACTTGGCTTTGAACACATTAAAGAATTGTAGGCCTAGGATCTTGATTTTTGTAATGTGTTTAATGAATGTGAGAATATGGCTTTTGATAAGTTCTATCCGCATGACAGTTTCCTATTTTGAGAAAATAGGTTATGTGTGCCTAAATGCTCATTACGGGAAGCACATGGAGGGGGTTTAATGGATTATTTTGGAGTAGCTAAGACATTAGAGATGTTTCATGAACACTTCTTTTGGCCTCATACGAAACGTGATGTGGAGAAAATTTGTGACAAATGTATCACGTGTAGGCAAGCTAAGTCTAAGTTAAAAACCCATGGATTGTACACTCCTTTGCCTATGCCTAATGCACCTTGGACTGATATTTCTTTGAATTGTTTTCTAGGTTTACCAATATCTAATGGGGGAGAGATTCGGTTTTGTAGTAGTGGATAACAAAGCTAACACATTTCATTGCATGCCATAAAACTGATGATGCCTCACATGTTGTTGATTTGTTCTTTAAGGATATTGTTAGATTGCATGACATGCCTAAGACTATTGTTTCTGATAGGGATTCTAAGTTCTTGAGCTACTTTTGGAAAACATTGTGCGGAATTCGGGAACTAAATTGTTATTTTCTACTACTTGTCATCCACAAATTGATGATCAAACAAAAGTGGTAAATAGAAATTTGTTATATTTGTTGCGTGCCATTATCACTACAAATTTGAGAACTTTGGTAGAATATTTTCTACATGTTGAGTTTGCTTACAATAGGAGCATTCATTCTGCTACTCAGTTTTCACCATTTAAGATTGTGTATGGTTTCAATCCTTTCTCTCCGTTAGATTTAACCCCTTTGCTTATGAGTGAACGTGTGAACTTAGATGGCAAAAGGAAAGTTGAAGTTGTGAGGATGATCCATGAAAAGGCACGACTCAACATTGAGAAGAGGACGACACAATAAGTCCAACAAGCCAACAAAGGGCGCAAAAAGGTCATATTTGAGCTATTGGGTACGGTTGCACCTAAGGAAGAACCGTTCCCTAAGAATCAACATTCAAAGCTTCTACCTAAGGAAGATGGTCCATTTCAAGTGGTAGCATGAATCAATGACAATGCCTACAAGGTGGATCTACCAGGTGAGTATGGTGTAAGTGTTAGTCACAATTTCGCTGACTAATCTCCGTTTGATGTAGGTAGCTATTTGAGGACAAATCCTTATCAGAATGGGGAGAATGATGCAAACCGTGTTGCATTCATAGGACCCTAGAAAACCCCAGATCCATTATTCTTTTTTACTGGGCCAATGACAAGGTTGAGAGCTAATAGGTTCAAAGAAACCCATAATGGGTTTAACAAACCCAATCGACCAAAGGAAAAATGGATGAACACGACCCGCACATGCATACAAATCCAATTGGCCTAACTCATAAGGTGAAGTGTGTGACCACATGCCTAGACATGCATGTGTCAAACTACCTTGGACATGTTTCGATCAACATTAAGGTTAAAGCTTGAAGGCCATCGTCAAGCATTGGACAATGAACTAGGCACTTGGAAAGGCTTGGTCAAAGAAAGGCATTTATCAAGGACTTTGAAGGTTGTTCAAATTCCACAGTCAACAACATTTATGGAGGATTGACTAGGAACTTTGATTTGCTTATTTTGTAACCTATAAACAGGCCAAAGTTAAACCATTTGAAGTAGTTTTTGTTAAAGTTTAAGTTGTATTTGAGAGGTGTGTCCTCCTTTGCTTTTATAAGAATTTTTTGGACTTATTGAACTTTCACTTGAAACTAATGGCATCTCGTATTTGGAACTTGTCATTTGATTCTTTGTTGAGATAAGTTTTCTCTGGGGTTCCTTGTGTGGTTAAACTTTTTAAACTCATAGTATTTGTTCTTACCTCTTTATAGGTGATGGGTCAAGGTATCAAACAAATTTTTTTTCGATCTTGGGTTATTGAATCCACAAATAATTGGTATTGGTTTTGTCACATTTGTTGGCAAGGTTTATATCACCAAAAATTGTCAGAATCTCCTCCTTTCATGGGCTCTTCTGACTATCTTGACTCTCCTCAAGGTTGGCGTGCGGTGGGGTCATCAATGAGCCACCCCCTGTCTCCATGTTGGCGGGTTTTATGCTTTTGAGAGATGTTGGTTTACGCTTGTTCCCCACATCCAGCAAGGATCAAGGGGGATCTCATTCTTGCATAGCTCAGGTCAGAGCAAGTTGCCATTGGGCGTTCAACAGGAAGTCGTGCAATTGGGCACTCATGCCCGAAAGTTGTCATGTATAGTCCCGCGGATCGGAAGGCGGCAAGGAAAGGAGAGGGACACTGATCGAGATCAATCAGCAGTGAATCCCTCATACAAATGGAGGTGCCTATCAAAAAGATACTCTGAAGGCTTTAGGGTTTCCGCTTTCAAGAATTTTTCCTTTTGGGGAGGGAGTACCAAAGAGGTTACCCTGCGTGTTTCATTCTCTAAAACTTATAATGGATCAATTTTGGTATTCATCTGGAGTTTTGTAGCAAGAAGAGCTTCTCAATGGGTATAAAAAACAAATCCACAGACGAGGCCAATGATGAAACCAAGAAAAATTTGCAAAAGGTACTTGTGTGTGCTTCGCAAATTTTTCGATTCACACCATACATTTCTTGGTGAAAAAAGATACGAAATAATAAGTAAAAATTATGCTCGAGTGTATTCCCCATGAATTGCTTGTCTTTTCTATTAGCCAATTGGCCTATTCAGATACAAGGGAATGTTAGTATTTTCCTACGGATATGATAGTTGATCGTAGGTCCCACTTGTGAGTGGTGGTGGTACAATGAATAAAATTGATATTTAGCAAACCTTTACCAACCTTTATTTGGCCCGCATCAAATGGCATCCTGCAAAAAGGAAAATTACCAAGTTAAACAATGTTAGACTAGCTTTTGAAACCCTAAACAAACCATAAGAAACCTAAATAAAGATAACGTTGGAGAACATTAAGGCCATTCCTGTTGATTATTACATCCCTTAGGACCTCACCATCAGCTAGTGACCCCTCCCATGCCAAAAAACATATATACAATCTTCCATGTCTAACACTCCCCACCCACCCCAATACATTGGTTGCAATGTGCCTCTTTCTTGTTTTGTAGCATGGCGGATCTTCCACTAAGGTATGCACTGCAATATATGTCCCACGTAGAGTACCCGAACAGCCCTGCAAGTTGAAAGAAAATAGATCATTTGTGAACAGTTTAGTTGGTAGTGGACAAATGTTGATAATCTAAAACAAGGGAAACCTTATAGTGAATCTCTTCCTTCTCTTAGGTGATGGCCCTTTGTGTGCTTCCGCTCCTTCAAAAATCTAGTTGAAACATAGACCGATGGTGCTTCTGCTCCTTTGGAAATATAGTTGCATTATCCTATTCTTCCAATGATGGGTCAATGCTCTCAAAAAAAATTGTAACCTTCTCCACAATAGACACACACCAGTCCTCCTTAATCCTACGTTCATCTCGTATAACCACACATAACTTACTGAATGCATCCTTGTGCACTCATAGATTGCTAAAGCAGTCCCGATCATTGCCTTGTATAAGCTCCTTAAGAACTCATTTTGGTCTGGGATCTATAAGTATTAAACATTGGGACGGGGTGGGGGCGAGGAGAGGAGGGGGCTTCACGTTTTCGCATCCTAATTTTTCCTTTCACCCTCCTCATGTTGAGTATAAGCGTGAACAATTTGTAAAACACACTTAATGATGGAAGTAGTGCAGTTGGATGCTATGATTTCAGTAGGGACAATGATTTTTCTTTTGTTATACAAAAATTTACTATGAAGAAAGAAATAAACAAAAAATTATAAAATCAACGAAGAAAAAAGGTTCACATCCGTGGAGCTCAACCTTCACTGTACAGATTGAAACTACAATCATCACCTGCATGACTACCATGTACTCTAGAATGGGCTCGAAACAACATTGATCCAAACTCGTAGCTTCTCAGGTTGCCTCAAATTCTTTTTTTTCGTACAAGAGTCATAACTTGAGCTTTGTTCAACTCAGCCTACATTTGATGGTATACAAAAGTCATAACTGTCAACATATCAATCACTAGGATTGGTACACAACTCAGCCTGCTTGCTTGATAGCCTAATTAATTGTGGGATTGTTCTTTGATCCCCATAGTAATGAAAGTCAACCAAGATGAAAGATAGTATCCAATCTATCATGTTTGGCTCTTCATCTCTGTAATGACATTCCTGATGTCCTGGCTATCAACCTATAAACCCCAAGTGTCATTGGAAGTTTGTACACAGCTCAGGCAACCTCATTGACAATGTGATGATGTGTTCTTCTCCCAAACCAAAGTCTTTAATTGCATCCATTCCTGTTAGTAGTAAAGTGCCATACCATAAGTATATGGTTTCTCCTTTCCAGTTTAAAATCCAGGGCCACTGGAATCTTTAGTAGCTAGGGATTCCCTAAACATGCATACACACCCAATTGCTTACTCAAACTGGCAGAGAACGATCGCCCTCCCCATAGCACATGATTATCCCTATTTGTTTCTTGAGCTTGTGATTTATCTTAGCACATGGAAGGTGCTCACCAATCCTTCTCCTAAACAGATGAAATAGATCAGGTAAATAGTGTTCTTTGTCATCCCATTCTCTTGGACTTACAGAGGCAGCACTTATTCATGTTCCATGGTGATGTCTCTTTTTCTGTATGCACATATCTTTACCCCCAATTACACATACATTATGATCCTAAGGACATGCAGTTATCTACGTACATGCAAGATGCTCTCCATTCCTGCACCTGCATATATAAAGCAGATTAGGTAAGTGTTCTATTTTATCCCATTCGATTGAACTTACAAAGCTAGATTCTTGTTCCATGGTGATTTCTCTTTTCTTGCATTCACATTGTATTGCATAATGATTCCTTATTGTCACACAAAATGTTTCTTCAAGCTAGTAATACCCATTATAAGCTCAAACACTAAACTGGATTTTGAATCCAGTTTATTAGAGATTATGTAAATTTGTCTTTTCTTTTTGCTTTGATCCAGAGTCATGTTACCCGCTGGATACTTTGCACAATCTTGAGTATATTTATGTCTGATGATTGGAAATGTGCCATGTTTCTGGTTTTCCAGATAGACCATACCAATGCTAGCCATAGAGACTTCCAAGCATCCATGTTAGCCTAGTTTGGTTTAGCAGCCAAAATGTTCCCTAAAGTTGGAGCTTGTGTTTCATGTAGAGTTTCGATGTTTGTGTCAGTAACCATTAGCCAGGATCTTATCCGCTTCCAAATCTACACAATATCATACAATTAGTAAATAGATAAGTAGTTGATTTAATGCAAGATTTATAGAGGGTGAAGTCAGCTCATGGGTTTCGTGAATGATATGCCTCTCTTGTAAGACCATCTTCACTGGTATAACCATTACATGTTATATGGTATCATGTGATCATAATTTACCTTTCTGTGTGAACTGAGTTTTAGGAACCTGCTCATCATTTCTACCAACCTCTCCTATTTGTACTAACCTACTGGAGGGCCACCAAGATAGGCTGGCAGGTTTCCAATCAGTACATGCATAGTGTTTCTTACTAGTGGCTATATCAATTTGTATAAATTTGCAAATTAAGAACCAATGTCCTTTAGTATGTCGACTGACCAAACCTGTATAGGCAGTGTAAGATCTCCGAAAGATATACTAAGTGTCATGATGCATAATTTTTGCAAAAGCGTAAACATAAGTATGTGTTAAGCATACAAAACAAAAATTTCAGAGATCTTTTGACCAACGATATTTGCTAATTTACACAACTTGATGGTACAATGAAGAAGGAATTTGTTTACCTCTTGTAGAATCATTAATTCATGCAAGAAAGGTTCTTCCGTTGAGGTGTTCAAGTGTACACCCTTTAGAGTAGTCCACACCACCACTTCCCATGAGGTTTATACACTCAAAGTGTATAACTTATATGTGTATAAAGGAGTGCTAGCTCCAACCTTTAAGCCTTAGTAAAGAGAAGAAAACTTGTTCAAATTTTTGCAAAATTTTTTTAAGTTTTTCTCAAGTAGAGAATGCAACAAATATATGGAACTTCTCAACAATTTTCAATGGACTTAAAGCTCGACCAACTCCACATAGTTTTTCTCAAGTACCAACAAATATATGGAACTTCTCAATAATTTTCAATGGACTTAAAGCTCGACCAACCCAAAGTGTATAACTTATATGTGTATAAATGAGTGCTAGCTATAACCTTTAAGCCTTAGAAAAGAGAAGGAAACTTGTTCAAGTTTTTACCCAAAAATTCCAAGTCTTTCTCATGTAGAGAATGCAACAAGGATATGAAACTTCTCAATAATTTTTCAAAGACTTAAAGATCGACAAACTCCACATATTTGTGACATGATTAAGGTGTTTATATAGGTGGTCATGAGTATATAATATCAACACATATTCTAGCTAAAGACTAACATTTAACCTTAACTTTACATGTGTTACAACAACTGACACTTCATGCTTATGGGTCATGTTGTTGCAAAATACTTCTCCATGAGGTTTCTATACACCTCTACACATGTGTGGTCGTGCATAGCATGTATCTATAATCCCATAATGTCATACAAGTCCTTGAAATTTCAAAAAACTTCAATTTGGCCTCTATACTTCACCTTAATCACACTTTGACCGCTCAAGAAAATAATGTTAATGTGTATGACCCTATAGGTTCTCAATAACTTGGCAATGGACCTATAATTAACATAATCAAATTATTAAAAATGAATTAAATACTTTTAATTCATTATTCTTTAATTATAGTCCATAAACCATGAGTGACCTCTAGCAAGATATCATGGCCGCTAAGCATTAAGAATAGTCATAGAAGGAGACTATCCTTTCAAGAATTAGTTCTTGTGTAATTTATATCATTTCACCAAGGACATATTCCTAATCTCGTATATTGAAGTTATTTATCACCCTCATTTATATACGTAAGATTTCTTGTACCGGAAGTCATGATCATTAAGTTCTAATTAGAAACT
>JAOWBN010211270.1:0-13903 GCA_028565015.1 Pinguicula moranensis | reverse complement strand
TTTCCTCTTGTCACCTTTTTATAGATAATAAAATTAGGGTTTATCTCCTTTGGGCTTTGGGCTTTAATTAATAGAAAGTGGCTTGCACATTTAAAATGCCAGGCCAAAATTCATCTTCTTCAATAAATTTTCCTAAAAAAATTATAAAATACCCAAAATGAGAATAATCCCATTATTTCAATAAAAAACAATAAAATGAGTCATTTATAATTATCCGTAAGTGTAAAATCATAGGAAACAAATAGGTATATTTGATTTTCATCAATTTCGAGGGCATGATCATCATAACAGATTGAATAATAAATCGATGTAGAATAGTCCTTGGGTTGTCCGTGGCGACCAAATAGCTTAGCTCGTCAAACCCCGTCCTTGCATTATCCCGTAATACCCTTACCAAGCGGGTGGTTAAAAAAAATTCAACACACAAATCCTAGAGTTATCCGCAAACCAAGACAACTATAATCGCGCTACCAAACACAGCCTAAGATGAAGTCCCTTCCATGGTATTATCTCTCTAAGTGGTAGGGTATTTGTTAAGATTCTTGACACTAAATTCACAAAATCATAAATGATAAAAATTGTAAAGAAAATTGCAATGAACACAAGATTTATCCCGTGGTATCCAAATTTCGAAGAATTTGACTAATCCACCTGGAGCATCCGGCTTTTGCGGATAGAGCTTACTATATGTAGTGCCTTCCACTATGAATCAACTGAATAATGTATTCACAAGCTTTCCCCATCGAATCACTCAAAGAAACCCTGCCAAACAATCTTTACCGAAGGGCCTTTACCAGCCTTTCTTGTACCAGAGTAACACTACTCTTCAACCTGCAATCCTAGGCGCTAGATCTCACATAAACTTGGAGATATACACGGCCAATTGCAGAATACAGAGAAAATCTATATGAAAAACAGAGAGTGAGTTGTTCTCGGATCTGAAAGAAGAGAAGAGATTTAATCGTGCGGCGGAAGACAACTTTTCTTTTTGTATGCTAGGGTTCCAATCTGAGCCGTCTATTTTTCTTTTGATCTTGCGAATGAGATGAATCCCCTTTCCTTATTCAAACGCCACCGTTTTAAATAAGCTGGAGGTCATAATTTTGACTCTTCATTCTCCACCTTGAACTCCAACTTCAGTTTAGCTTCAACTCCAACTTGAACTTCACTACATACAACAAGTTATCATCTAGCCTTCATCCACTCACTGTCACCCTTCAGTGACACAGTTTAGCTCAATCCTAGGAGCTGTTGACAGTGCTAAAATTTATCTACTGCCCACAACTTTGTACCCAAATCTGATCGACTGTCTTCAGTCGGTACTTTCTTCACCTCCACTTTCCTTTAAGCTATAAAGTCTCTAATGTAGTGGTACTTGACATCCACATACTTTGTCCTCTACTGGAAGACTAGTTTTTTGCTGAGACAAATAGCAGATTGGCTGTAAAAAAAACTGTAAAGAGGTTTGAAGTGATTCCTGTCTCCTTGATGAGTCCTTGAAGCCATATTCCTTCTTTAAAAGCCTCAATCATGGCTATGTATTCAACCTTCGTAGTTGATAAGGCAACTAGTGGCTGAAGTTGAGTTTCCAGCTCACACAATTTCCTCCCAACAAATAATAGTAGGTTGTAGTAGACTTATGAGAGTCCTTATCACCTGCAAAATCAGAATCTATAAAACCAACAAGATCTAACTCTTTGTTTCGGTTAGTATAAACTAGTCCCACATTTTAAGTCCCCTTAATGTATCTTGTTGTCCATTTAAGGTCAGACTAGTGTTCTAGGACAGGATTGGATACATATCTACTTAACAAAGACATTGCAAAGGTTAAATCTGATCTAGTGTAACCATGACATACATTAATGATAACTTATGTAAGTAACCAGTTTGATGCAGTTTCAAGGTATTCTCTTTTCTATGTCTTTCTATTTTCATACCTAGAATTTTCTTGGCACTACCTAAAGCTTTCATATCAAATTCAGATTTGAGTTTGGATTTTAGAGTGTCAATTCTAGTCTTAGATTTGCAAATCAATAACATATCATCTACATAAAGCCGTAGATAAATAGGGCAGTCATCATATTGTATGAAATACAACCAACTATCATGTTGACTTCTAATTACTTTTATCCCTAGTACAAAAGTGTCAAACCTTTTATATCATTGACTTGGTGCTTGTTTTAAACCATATAGTGACATTATTAACAAAAAAAATGCTCAAAATGTTTTATATCAATAAAGTCAGCAGGTTGTTTCATGTAAATAGTTTCGTCTAAGTCACCATACAAAAATGCAGTTTTCACATCCAACTGCTCTAATTCCAAATCATACCAAGCCACATAAGCCAACATAATTCTGATTGTCATAAACTTAATAACTGGAGAGAAAATTTCATTGAAATCTACCCCTCCCTCTGAGTAAACCATTTAGCTACTAATCTAGCTTTAAATCTAGGAGGTTCAGTTTAAGATGTACCTTCTTTTACCTTGTAGATCCATTTGCAGTCCACTATTCTCTGATTTTCTAGCTTTGGGACTAGCTGCCACGTCTTGTTTTTCCTTAATGAAGCCATCTCTTCCTCCATGGCTTCCATCCATTTCCTGCAATCTTTGGACTTGATTGCTTCAATGTATGTCCCTAGTTCAGAGGCTAAGATCTCCATTCCTGCAACAAGAACATTATATATTAGGTCAGCTAAGCAATTAAATCTAGTTAGCCTTACTGTATTTGTTCTCCTTTCCCTATCCCTTGCTATTTGATAGTTAGGGAGACTTGTTTCATCTTCTGGATTTTCTACAGTTTCTGTAGATGCACTTGTATCCAGTGTATCTTCTGTGTGTTGATCTTCTTGAGCTTCCTTAGATGTGATCTGCACTTGTAGCTACACCTCAAACTGTGTAGAGAGGTGTGTTTCTTGTCCTGAAATTTCAGATCTCCACTATCAACAGAGTTGGAGTTAGCAAAGTGAAGCTCTTTTTTATTAAATATTACATCTCTGCTAATTAACACTTTGAAACCAGTAAATGACCTATCCCATAATCTATACCCTTTGACTCCTTCTTGGTATCCCAAGAATACACACTTAGTTGATCTAGGATCTAACTTATTGTTTCTTGTGTGTGCATAGGCAGTGCAACCAAATACTTTTAAGTAGTCAAGGTTTAGTTTTCTTCCTGTCCAGATTTCTTCAGGGCATTCAAAGTTTAGTGCTGTTGAGTGACTTCTATTTACTAAGTGCACTGCTGTACTAATAGCTTCCCACCAAAAAAGTTTTCTTCAGGCCATAAGTATTTAATAGACATCTAACTTTATCCAGTAAGGTTCTGTTTATTCTCTCTACCACTCCATTTTGTTGTAGTGTATGTTTTACTGTTCTATGTCTTGTTATACCATTTTCAGCACAAAATTTATCAAATTCCATATTACAGAATTCTAATCCATTGTCTGTCCTAAGATATTTAATCCTTTTATCTTTCTGATTTTCAACTATTGTTTTCCATTCTTTAAATTTATAAAACACCTGGTCTTCAATTTTCAACAGAAATGTCCACGCCTTTCTACTAAAGTCATCTACTAGAGATAAAAATAAATACCTACTGCCACCCTGAGTTGGTATTGACTCAAGGCCCCGTACATCTGCATGCACATATTCAACTAATTGTTCAGATAAATATACCCCCTTGTGAAAGTGTGCTCTGTGTTGTTTTCCCATAATGCATGATTAACAAAATTCTAAATCACATATTTTATCTTTACCAAACAGACCCTTTATGTGCAAAATTTTCACATTTTTAACTCTTGTGTCCTAACCTAAGGTGCCACAATTTTATAGAGTCATGTGCATTTGAAACTAACACATAATTATTGACTTGAACATTATGTCTTCCTTCAAGAATATACGGTCTGTTTTGTTTATTCCTTCAAACATTAGCTTATTTTCCTTGAATAGTCTGATAATTCCATTTCCTCCTTGATAATAACATACTGATTCATCTAACGTACCTAGGGATATTAAGTTCCTTTTAAGTTGAGGTACATATTTAACTTCTGTCAGTCTGATAATTCTGCAATTATCTAGATTCAGAATTAAGTTCCCACTTCCTTCTACTGAGCAAGTGTGATTATTACCCATAAAACAGTTCCTGTTGCAGAATTATTAAAGCTATCAAACCAATCCCTATTGGGGCTCAAATGATATGAACATCCACTATCTAAGACTCACTCACTATTGGACCTATCCCTTGATACCATTAATGCTTTAGATATTTACTCTGAGATATTTAATACTTCTGAATAAAAATGGTCAGTTACATTTAACACATCATAGTTCTGCTTCTCCATATTTTCTTGAGCTATGTTTGTCTCATTTTCTTTTGTCTTCTTAACCAAATATGGCATTCCTTTTAAAAATGTCCAGGCATATTACAAATGAAGCACTTTCTTGTATCATCCTTATCATTCTTTAGTGTTCTTGTTGTTCTTAGACTTTTTTCAGTGTACTTATTATTCTTGTTAGAGCTTGATAAATTATTCTTGTTAGAATGATTCTTTGATTTCATGGACAGTGTACTACTGTTTCTTTTTGTCACTTTTAGTTCCAATTCCCTAGCTTTATGTCCTGAAATAATGAGTTGTAAGGTTGGTACAGTGCCTGAATATTGAAAAGCATCCTTTACTACATGGTATTCTTCAGGCAGTGAATTTAATATTATCATGGCCTTACTTCATTCATCAAGCTTGTGAGTTGTATCTCCAAGAACTAAATTTAATTTTAGGAATTCATCTAGGTTTTCATCTATTATTTTACTAGTGTCCATCCTATATAAGAACAGCGATCCTTTGACAAACAATAGATTTGGTGAACTAGTACTTCCAAATGTAGATTCTAACTTGTCCCCCAACTCTAGTGGTTTTGTAAGTCCATCAACTTTCCTAAGAACACTTTCACTTGAGTTCAGAATAATTAGATTATAATCCTATTAATCTATTTCTTCCTTTCTAAGTTTCTGATCTGTAGACCACTAAGACTTATTTGATTGTAGTACTATGCCTACTTTAGGGGTGTTTTGAACAGACCCTCTTATGCTTATAATTGGATTATAATAACTTTTTTTGAAAAAATGAAGAGTTATTTTTTGAAAAAAGGTTATTATAATTGGATTATAATTTTAAGAAGGCTGCGCCAAACAGGGCATTTGTTGTGTGAAAGTAATGCTTTTAGTTTTTTTTAGACCACATAGGAAAATCTATTTTTCCATCAAACATAGCCACTTCTAACCTAGTAGTCTCATAATTGCAATGAGGCGTTCCTAGTGTAAAACAGTCTAACTTTGAATAACTAATCTAACTTGGTTTAATAGACAGATTCTATATCAACAACTCAACTAAGTAACACAAGAAATCTCAAGACCATAGTATAGCAATTAATACACACCACGGATTCCAAGCAGAGTAATATAGATGCAATCAAGAATGGAGCTCTATTTATGGAACAAGATGTATAGAGTGAGATTTAAGAAAGATCTCACCAAACCCTATTTTTAGGGTTTAAAATTCCAGATCCAGAGATGGGCGATTCAACAAACTCTTCTAAGATATGTGCTCTCATTCAGATTTTGGTTGAATCAGCATCAGATGCCGTGAACCTGGATCCGATACCACAATGTTAAGATTCTTGACACTAAATTCACAAAATCAATTTGACTAACGATAAAAATTGTAAGGAACATTGCAAGGAACACAATATTTATCCCTTGGTATCCAAATTCCAAAGAATTTGACTAATCCATGTTGAGCATCAGGTTTTAGCGAATAAAGTTCACTGTATGTAGTGCCTTCCACTATGAATCAATTGAATAATGTCTTTACAAGCTTTCCCCATCGAATCACTCAAACAAACCTGGCCAAACATTCTTGACCGAAGGGCCTTTATCGGCCTTTCTTGTACCAGAGTAACACTGCTCTTCAACCTGCGATCCTAGGCACTATATCTTACATAAACTTGGAGATATATACGGCCAATTGAGAATACAGAGAAATCTATATGAAAAACAGAGAGTAAGTTGTTCTCGGATCTGAAAGAAGAGAAGAGATTTAATCGTGTGGCGGAAGACAACTTTTCTTTTTATATGCAAGGGTTCCAATCTAAGCCGTCAATTTTTCTTTTGATCTTGCGGCTGAGATGAATCCCCTTTCCTTATTCAAACGCCACCGTTCTTAATAAGTTGGAGGTCATAATGTTGACTCTTCAGTATTCTTTCTTTGGTGATTTTTTTTCTACTCTCAGGTTTAACACAAACATCGTTAGGCCAAAATTTGTGCAATCTTGTCAATCTTGGAGCAGTTGGTTCCATTGTCTAGGTTGAAGCTTCTGAGCCACTCTCTACTTTGTTTACTGCAGAGCTGCATGCAAATCATGTTCAGACACCTACTTACAAAAAGTACTTTTGGCTGGGAAGAAAAAGAGAAATAGAAGTGAAGTTTTAAGATAGTTATATTGAAATAATTTAAAAAAAAAGAATGAGAAATAAAATCTAAGTACAAAAGAGTCCCTTAGTCTTTCTTTTGTTTTCGATTTCGCATTAGTTTTGATTTATTTTTGCTTTTCTTTTCATTAATTTGTAAGCCATTTTTTGATTTATTAATAGAGATTGTTCTGAATGAATAATCTACATGCATTGATGGTGACTTGTCAACATAGGATGATGCATGAGTTCTAGCATGACAAGTGTGATGGTGACTTGTCATTACAAGGATGAATAATCTTGCATGCAATATGATTTGTTAACATAATATGATGCATAGGTTTTTGTGCAATGAGGAGCCAATACTTCATCCCATAAATCTCCTATAAATACATGTGAGAAGAGAAGAAAAAAAGATAGAAGAGAAGAAAAGTGAGAATATTGTAGAGAATTTTTGTTATCAACTTTGGATTAAAGAAATTATGCGGTGCCAAGAGAGACCCCTTTTTCGGAGATATTAATAAGAAAAGCGATCATTCTTCATATTTTTGTTTATTTACCTTATTTTCTCAACATGTTCTCTTCACAGTTCTATTGTCGAGCTACTAACACGAGGTAAAATTAGTCAATTAGTATTATAATTTCCAACATTTCTAAACGTGAGTTTGTTGCTCTTGATATCACCGGAAAGAATTACTTGTCCTGAATTCTTTATATAAAAATCCATCTAGATGCCATGGATCTCGGAGACCATAAATGATACAAATAAAGCATCCCAACAAGATAAGGCAAAAACCATGATATTTATTCGTCACCATATATTTTAGGGGTTCAAAGCAGAATACCTCAATATAAAAGATCTTGTAGATCTTTGAAAAACTCTCAACGAAATATATGATCACCAGAAAATGGTGATAATCCAAAAGCTCATTATGATTGGTTGCATTTACCCTTATAAGATTTTAAAATACAATTCTAGCATGTTTAAAATCAATTCTTAATTGAAGTTATGTGGTGAAAATAATAACACATTCTCTAATTTTAATGTCACTAATGTGTTCTTGCAGCAGCAATATCATTGAAAGAGTTTTATGAAATACTAAGAACTAATTTCATGTTTTATTGTGGTTGAACAAAATAACGAGTTGCTAATGAAAAATTATCAATCACGCCTCAGTGATTCTGCTCCATTCCCGAAAGTGAGTACGAATTCTTTTAATCAAGGTCCTCACGTGGTCGTGGTCGTTGACATGGAAGAAAGAAAATATCTTAGGTTTTGGGTCGACATGAGGTATACTTCTTCTGGTAAATCGAGAAAATTATTCTTACTCTCGCAACAATAATCTAAATAATACAAAAAAACCACCAGCAGTGGGAGAAAAATGAAAATTTGCAAGGTCACAATAAAGAATCTCATGGCAACAAGAAAGTTGAAAATATTTGTCATCGATGTGAGAGGAACAATCATTGGTCTCGTAACTGTCGTATGCCAAAGTATCTTGTAGAACTTTATCAAGTTTCAAAAACTAAAGGAATGAATGTGGATACTTACTTTGTTTAAAATTCAATGCCGAATGTAGAAATGAATTTTGTTTAAGATGATTTCCTCCATGCCAAATTTGATGCGACACATTTAGATGTTGTTGATCACTCCGATCCTATGAATAGTGACAAAAATATCTAAGTTTTCTTCGTATTTTATTTAGTTCTCAATGTTATGCTTTATTTATTATGTAACAGTTACTTTATTATAAATTTGATTTCGTTTATTATTTCTTACTTTTACTTATTTATCGAAAATAACTATGAATTTATCCAAATTAAATATGCAGATTGTACAACAATACACAACATACTCAACAATAAATAAATATTTTACTTTTCTATCTACAAGAGAATCATATGTTAATACAATATCCTGTAATGTAAAATTAATTGAAAGTTCCAGAAGAGCGCAAATTTTACTACCACAAGGGACAAACATTATAATTGATGATGTTTTATTCTCAACTAAGTCTCAACAAAATTTATTGAACTTTAAATATATTCGTCGAAATGGATATCATATCGAGACTATGAACGAAAAAGATGAAAAATACTTACGCATTACATCAATTATTTCAGGTAACAAATGCATCTATTACACAACAATAAGAATAGTTGAAGCTTATGCAGTTAAAAGTCTAAAGATTACTAGAACTTTTAAAATTTGGCATGACCGGTTGGGTTATTTTAGATCATTTATGATGTAAAAAATTATAGAGAATTTATGTGGTCATTCAATGAAAACCAAAAGATTTTTCAAACTAGTGAATTTTCGTGTGTTGCTTGCTCTCAAGGCAAACTGATTATAAGAACTTCATTAAACAAAGTTGTGTATGAGAATCCTACATTTTTTTGAAAGAATTCAGGGAGATATATGTGGGCCTATAGACCCACCGTGCGAACCATTTAAATATTTTATAGTTTTGATTGATGCATTAACTAAATGGTCGTATGCATGCTTATTATCTACTTGCAATTTAGCTTTGGCAATATTACTCGCACAAATAATTCGTTTGCAAATTCATTTCCCTGATTTTCCAATAACGAAAATTTGTCTGGATAATGTTAATAAATTTCCATCACAAGTATTCAATGATTATTGTATGTCAATTGGGACAACCATTGAACATCCTGTTGCAAATGTTCATACACAAAATGGTTTGGTTGAATCATTTATTAAACGCCTCAAATCAATTGCAAGTCAAATGCTTATGCATTCTAAACTCCCCGTATCTACTTGCGGATATGCAATTTTGCTTGCAATAGCACTTATCGCATCAGGTCAATAAGTTATAATAATTTCTCCTCAATGCAATGATTTATGGTCAAGAACCAAACATTTCCTATCTAAGAATATTCAGATGTGCGGTATTTGTACCAATTGTTTATCCACAACGCACAAAGATGGGTCCTTAAATGAGAATGAGAATATATGTTGGATATTAATCTCACTCGATAATTAAATATTTAGAACCATACTGGTGATTCGTTTACAACAAGATTTGCTGATTGTCATTTTGATGAATCAATTTTTTCAACATTAGGGGGGAGAAAATAAATAGTTGGAAAAGACAATATCCTAGCATGAATATTTTGATCATGGTTATCAACAATGTGAATTTGAAGTTCAAAAGATTATTAATTTGCAAATTTTAGCAAATAAATTGTCATATGCATTTACTGACCTAAAGAAGGTAACTGAGTTTCATATACCAGCTGCAAATACTCTAGTTAGACCTAATGTCCCAGAAGGATAAATTTTTTTATCGCAAATGAGTTTAAATCACGCGTAAAGCGTGAAAGACCAATCGGTTCCAAAGATAAAAATCTTCGAAAAAAATGGAGCAAACATAGAGAATGGTCCAGAAGTGGAAATAAAATCTCCAGAAGAGACCTGTAATACTCCAGAAGAGGCAAACGATAAATAAAGAAATTCAGGTATCTAAAAATAAGGAGATCTCCATAAATTATGTCATAACAAAAAAAGATGGAATTGAGATGAAACAAACGTCGATGATATTTTTATGTATAATATTGCATGAGATATATTGAAAGAGAATGAGGATATTGAATCTACATCCATAGAGAAATGTAGGTGCAGACATGATTGGCCAAAATGGAAAGAAACAATTGCTTCAGAGCTCAGTTCTTTAAAGAAACGTGAAGTTTTTGGAACAGTAATCCTATACCAAAAGGTATAAAATCAATTGGATATAAATGAGTATTTGTGCAGAAAAGAAATATGAAAAATGAAGTTGTGAGATATAAATCACAACTTGTCGTACTTATGTGGTTCAATAGTTTGTGCACATACCTATTGAATGCAACCTATGAAAATGATCCAATAAGCCTATGCATTTTTTATAAAGAGATCTAGATAAAAAAAAATTTATCATTACTGTCTATGTAGATGACTTAAATATTACTGAAACCCCCTAAGAGTTATCAAATGCAATAGCTTGTTTGAAGAAAGAATTTGAAATGAAAGACCTTGAAAAAACAAAATTGTGTTCTAATCTTCAAATTGAACATTTGACAGAAGGATTTTTTGTGCATCAATCTAATTATTTAGAAAAAGTGCTCAAAAGGTTTTATATGAATGAAGCACATCCATTGAGTACACCAATTGTGACAAGATCACTTGAGGTGAAAAATGATCCATTGTGTCCTCAAGAAGATGGTGAAGAACTTCTTGGTCCTGAAGTAGCATATCTTAGTGCACTTGAAGAACTAATGTATTTTTCTAATAACACAAGACCCGATATATCACTTATAATAAATTTACTAGTAAAATATAGTTCTTCTCAAACTAGAAGACACTGTAATGGAACCAAACATGTTTTTTGGTATCTTCGAGGAACAATGAATATGGGTTTATACTATCCTAGTGTATATAACCCAAAATTAATTGGTTATACGGATTCATGAAGCATGGCATGAATGCATTTGGTTGAGAACCATAATCCAACATATTCGTTGAATGTGTGGCTTAAAGATCAAGATGAACATTCCAACTAATATCTATTAAGGTAATATAGCTTGCATTGCTCAATTGAAACAAGGTTTCATTAAAGGGATAGAATAAAACATATATCACCCAAAATTTTCTTCACACGTGACCTTCAAGAAAAAAGGGGCATCAATATCCAACAAGTCCGATCAAGTGATAGTCTGACACATTTGTTCACCAAAGTCCTACCTATTGCAACTTTTGAAAAGTTGGTCAAAGGAATCAGAATAAGGAAGTTCAAGGATGTATACAACATGAGGAGCTAATAAATCATGTACTCTTCCTTCATTAGGATTTTTTTCCATTGGGTTTTTTCCTAATAAGGTTTTTGACAAGGCATGATAGATATTCAAGGCGGAGTGTTCTGAATGAATAATCCACATGCATTGATAGTGACTTGTCAACATAGGATGATGCGTGAGTTCTAGCATGACAAGTATGATGGTGATTTCCCAACACAGGAATGTTGCTAACTTGAGCATAACAAGTGTAAAGGTGACTTGCCAATACAAGAATGAATAATCTAGCATGCAATATGATTTGTCAACATAATATGATGCTTGAGTTTTTGTACAATGAGGAGCCAACACCTCATCCCCTAAAACTCCTATAAATACATGTGATAAGAGAAGAGAAAAAGGTAGAAGAGAAGAAAAGTGGGAATATTTTGTTGAGAATTTTTGTTATCAACTTTGGATTAAGGGAATTCTACGGCGTCAAGAGTAACCCCTTTTTTCAAAGATGCTAATAAGAAAAATATCATTCTTCGTATTTTCATTTATTTACCTGTTTTTGTCAACATAGATTCTATTTTTTCGAATAAAAATGGATCCGTTAAAAATGAATTTATGAAGGATCCATGTTCAAGTGAATCCGGTCAAAGATCCAATCGAAGTTATAAATGACCTATTCATATAGTGCATGGAATCCACATACAACATGTCATGTAAGCATCTTAAATTCTCAAATTCTCAAATTCTTCTCTCTTTGGGCCTAGACCCTAGCAAACCTTAGTGAGTGTTACATTCTGAAAATACCAATCCCATACAACTGAAACATTATAAATGTTGTGCAAGATCGAGATTTTAGGTAAATTTTCAAAAGATGAAATGAATCTCTCAATTACATATACTATGACTTTATTTAACAAATCAGATTAATAAGGTGAGTGAAAATTGATAAACTGATTTATTTTTAAATAAGGTTTTAAAATAATTTTTTTCCAAGTCACCTTATAAGGTAAAAGTTGTTATTCACTAAACAACCTTATTTGTTCAAACTACATTATTATGGTGAAATAAGATAAAATGACATGATAAGGTGACTTACAAAATGATACTAAACATAGCCTATACCCAATTAGAAAATAGGATCTCACTTCTTTTCGTGTGTGTGTGAAATTACTTCTCAAACCCAAGAATTGTAATAGGATTGGTAGCATTTTATCGTTTTTTTTTTGGAGAAAATTTGTAAATTGATGCCAACCTACTCAAGTCATGTATCCCAACAGGCTGGGGTAAACGCGCCCGGCCCGTTTAGTCCGTGAAAAATGGGCTCTCGACTGTCCCACCAATTTCATTAATAGGCAGCGGTGGCATTTTACAAGTAAACGAGCGGGTTGAGTTGATAGGTTAGACTTTACAAAATTTGAGTTGTGATTGCATTTAAAAGGCATCGCATTATGCATTTTTTATAATTTGAATTTCGTAAAGTGTAAACCTACACTTATGAATTTGAGAAACATTTCATTATTCATTTTTTCTGAATTTGAATTTTCAATACAAATTTCATTTTTCAGAATTTGAAATTTCTAATGTTATTTATCCATTGATTTAAGAATTATACTTTTTTTTTCTTAATTAGGCCAAATTTCATTAATAACACAAAGAGTACAAAATAGTTCCAACCACAGAGCACAAGCCGCTCTTCTAACTACACTACTACTAGATATCCCCCCAAGGTATAATGAAATACATCAGTGATCTCTATACTCATCGGCTAAGCAGGTCGCCCGTATCTATTATTTTATTGCTTGCCAAGGGTCGTCGCTACCAACTTATCATCTCTCGATGGTACGCAGCTCACCTATGGCTCTTTAGAAAACGTGCAGCAGGTGTCTTTACTGTCAACTTATCAAACCATCATCGTACCTATTATTTTATTGCTCGACAAGGATCATAACTGTC
Organism: Pinguicula moranensis; assembly: GCA_028565015.1. Lineage (NCBI taxonomy): Eukaryota > Viridiplantae > Streptophyta > Magnoliopsida > Lamiales > Lentibulariaceae > Pinguicula > Pinguicula moranensis. The sequence continues at coordinate 698 of JAOWBN010211270.1, read as the reverse complement.
AACTTATCGTCCTATGGACGGTACACAACTCACCTAAGACTTTTAGGATACCACTATGATTTGGTACACAGCTCTGCCTGCGTGCCTGAAAGCTTCCAGAGATTGAGAGTGATGTATGCCATATTTGAGCTGAGAGCACATTTTTAAAATCCAAGTCTCTGTTGTCTCCATTGGTGCCTATTTACCTGTACCAGAATAAGATTGAAAGATAAAATCTTGCAACAAATAGAAAGCTTATTGAGATTACAGCCCAGGCCACCGCAAGCTTTATCTACACATTTTAGTACCTGACTTCCAGAGCATATTTATTCCTGTCTTACTTACCTGCTGTTGAAATTCCTAATCTTTTGGATCAAATCTCATTTACCTTCCGCGAGAATGCCTCATGATCACCACCTATTTACCTTTTTCAGGAAAACCTTAGCCTCTAGTCTTCAAACCCTTTTCCTTGCCGATGTGCTTTCTCCAATGCTGCTGGTAGCGGTAGTACTGCCAGAATTTCACAATTGGAGTGAAAAATGACTTGAGCAGCACCTAAGCCAGAACAGGTTGCCTTCCTGGAAATCAACCCCTGTGACCACCCTAAGCTCGCCAAAAGTAAAGTTAGTACAAGAAATCAGGGGAAGGGGGGTTACAGGGCAGGGGGTAACTATTATACGAAATTCAAACATAAATTCGGCTGAGACATCCAGTCCGCA
>JAOWBN010211259.1:0-13629 GCA_028565015.1 Pinguicula moranensis | reverse complement strand
CATTGAATGTATGGGATAGTGACTCTATGGGAAAGATTGCTAGCTCCTTGGGCAAATTGATAAGTATAGATGATAAAACTGTTAAAAAAAGATATCTGGAGGTTGCCCAAGTTCTTGTGGAAAATTCCTTAGGGCGACTGATCTCCTCTTGCATTAATCTCACTATAGATGGCAAGCTGTACTTGCTACATGTACAGGATATTGCCATGAAATTTAGCTATGTGATATGAGATGATCTGGACAATGAGGTGTCTGATAGTACGAGCACTAAATGGATTGAACAGAAATTTGAGGATTTTTCTCTTGATGACTCAGAATACTCATAAAGGAATCCTGTTGACAATCAAAAGGTTTGTTCCCCGAACAATGAAGCTATTTGAAAATACCAGGAATACTCATCTGGCATCCACTGAACCATGGATCCCAGGCAAGCTTCATTGGTGGCCCAAATCCATCTCTCAGTTGTCCCAAGAGACCGTGGTTGCTTCACCAATGAGCTTAGATGATCACCTTGAAGCCTAGATTCCTCCCTCCCAACTAGATAACACCATCTCGGTTGAACTAGGTGTCCTAGATACTATGGCAACATTGGAAGAGTCTATTGACTCACCATCAAACTAAGTGTTCAGGCTAACACTCCCACCCCATTAACAGAGGTGGATAACCTGACTGAAATCCATGTTGAGAACCTGACCCCTAAATAGCCGAAGGCTGATAAAAATCTAAGCCTGAGTGATGACTTCCCTCCCCCTGGGACACAGGTACACTCAACCCCCTCACCCAAGATGACAAAAGTCAGAGCAAGAGGCCTCAAAACTCGGAGTCAAACTCGTAAGAAAGTGGATTTGGGGCGTGAGAAGGAAATTGCCAAATGGAGGAATGGATTGGTAATTTGGTTAACAAAAATTCCCTATGCCCTGGTGGTGACCAATATTACGGGGAAACTGTCATTTCTTCTGAACAAATAAGAGCGGAGACTGATCTATCCATGAGCATTAGTGCAGACCTGGGTATATCCCATTATCATAACCCTGAGATGTGCCTTCAAATGCTTATGAAGTTCAACTCGAAGCACCTCATATCTAGGGGGAACATAATCTCTGGTACTCAGCTGCCAGAACGGATAAAACCTCTCTTTTGAAACTGATCACATATAATGTGAAGGGGCTGGGTACCCCAAGCAGAAGGAAGCGGGTTAAAGAGCTAATAAATAAGCAGTCTGTTGATTTAATCAATCTACAAGAGACTAAGTTAACAACAGTGGACAATAAAACTCTGTAAATATCTGCGGTATGACGCAGGTTTTGAATGGATTTTTAGTGGATCTATAGGTCAATCTGGTGGCCTCCTCTTTATTTGGAACAAGAATAAGTTCTGCAGGACATCTATTCTTTCTGGGGCAAGATTCTTAGGTGTGGCAGGCCACTGGAACGGTGAGAAGATGTGCAGTGTGATGCTTAATTTATATGGTCCCTCAGAATTGCAAGTTAAACTCAGTTAATGGGAAGAAATCAACGAGCTTTATCAAGGAAGAAGAGAGGTAAACTAGTGTGTCATGGGTGATTTCAACGAGGTTCTGGATGTGGGGAAAAGGAAGGACCCTCCCAACATGGGAATCTTGCTTAAATAAATGGCTTCAAGCAGTTCATCAACATAATGGAACTAAAAGACCTTCAGATGGTAAGAAGAAAGTTTACATGGTGCCTCAAGTCATTGAGAGTCATGAGTAAGCTGGACAAATTCTTGGTTAATAATCTCTGGCTAGAGAATGAGATGGATTGGATTCAGACTGGACTGGACTGGGATGCCTTTGATCGCTGTCCAGTTCAGTTGTGCTCTAAGCATTTGAATTTGGGTCTTAAGCCCCTAAAGGTCTTAGACAGCTAGTTGGAGCTCCCTGATTATAACTTAACTGTCTATAATAACTGGAATACTCCAAGTATACATAGGTATGCCAGCTAGCGCATCAAGGAAAAGATAAAATCAGTCCGTGTAGGAATTCGAGATTGGGATTTATCCAGACTAAGAGACTTAGCCCGTGAAAGAAAGAAATTGCTATCAGACCTGGATCAACTTGAGCTTCAGGCTAAAACTGATTCCTCTATTAATGGTGAGGTTTCTGCTACTACAATCAGGCTCAAAGAAGAGATTGACCAGTTAACACTACAACATGACAGCCAAACATTTTAGAAAGTTCGTATAAAATGGGTAAAACAAGGCAATGCCAATTTTACCTACTTCAATAGATGCATCAGCAGCAAGAGAAGGAAAAATGGGATCAGTGGTATCTGGTTTGAGGATGTCTGGATAGATGAACTAGATGGTGTTAAAAAATGTTTCAGAGATCATTTTGCTGCAAGATTTACTGAGCCCTTAACCCTAAGATCTCATATCAGCAACATGATCTTCAAATCCTTCTCACCAGCAGCTAAACAAAGACTCAACTCCCCCTTCTCTGAATTGAAATAATAAATAATTGCCACTATGAGGTGTGATAGCAGCAAGAGTCCTGGTCCAGATGGCCTCAATTTTAAGTTCATAAAGCACTTTCTCCCTTTGATGAAGACTGACATCCTTCAGATGATGATGGAGTTTTATAGAAACAGCAAACTCCCCTGAGGAAGTAATGTTGCACACATCACTCTCATTGTAAAATTTGAATCCCCTCTTGTTGTAGATGATTATAGGACAATTACCCTCATTGGTTCCATGCCTAAGATCATCTCCAAAGTATTAGCAATTAGATTAGCTCCTGAAATAGAAGAGGTCATCTCTGATAATCAAATGGCCTTCATCCGTGGGAAAAGACTACATGATAGTGTCCTAGTGGCCAATGAGCCTATAGATGAGATGAAAAAGCTGAAGGTGCCTGCCATTATCCTCCATGTGGATTTTGAGAAAGCTTTTGACACCGTTAATTGGCAATATCTACAAGATGTCATGGCCAAGATGGGCTTCCCAAACTGTTGGCAATGGTGGATAAAGGAGCTGCTTGAATCATCTTTAGCTTCTATCCTAGTGAATGGAAGCCCTTCTACTGAATTTTTCCCCACTCGAGGCCTTAGACAAAGAGACCCCTTATCTCCCTTCCTCTTCATTTTAATACAGCCTAAAGACAGAAGGGGCCTAGTAATAAGAAACATTGCGCTCTTCAACTGTGCCATGTTGGAAAAATGGGGAGAATTTTTTTTATCTGGGGCTAAGAATCTAGCTAACGAGATCCTAATGGAAAAATATGGTTAGGATGGGGTATTATCAGTAGGGGGTCTTAGAAGATGAAGAGGCCTAAGATATGCCTCATCTTGGTGGAAGGAATTGCAGGATACCCTGCAAGATGGTTCCAGTAAGCTATTAGGATCAAGCTTGGAAGTGGGAGAAACTCTCTCTCTTCTAGAAAGATAATGGATCAATAACTCCAGGCTGGTTACATTATTTCCTAGACTATTTAGATTATCAAACAATCAGGACCTATGCATTGCAGCGGCTGGTAGTTGGAAAGCAAACTGCTGGTCCTGGAAACTAGAATGGAGAAGGGATCTGCAGTCACATGAATTAACTGATCTAACATCTCTTCTTCTTCTGCAGGTCCATCAACCAGAGAGCTCAGGTGATGATCATTATGTCTATGAAGGGCAAACCAAGGGGAACTACACGGTGAAGGGAGCTTACTAGGCATTGTGTGATCTAGACCAAGCATTATACACCTTAGAGGCAATTGAAAACCATATTAGAATATGGAACAAGGTCTATATAATGAAGGAAATGATCCTGGCTTGTAGAACTTTCCAAATGCTCTTCCAGTGAAGGTCTCCTTCTAGCAGAGGCATATAATTCCCCATCAGCAACTCATAAACTGTCCCCTTTGCTTGACAGGTCACGAATCTTTGACTCACTTATTGAGCTCATGCATTGTTACCTTACTTGTATGGCAGGTAATCAAACTCTGGCTGCTCCCCCAGAACCAGCAATTGCCATCAAATACTGTTGCTGCCTCTCCACTCTGCCTGCCCTCCCTCCAAGACTTCCTGTTAATGAAACCTGATGTTATCAACAGTGATGCATGGAAATCAATATGGATAGCTATACTATAGTAAATCTAGAGGGCAAGAAACCACTCTCATTTCCACAACCACGAGGTAAAGTATAATCTTTAATTTAACTCAATCAACGAGTTCTCTGGCTGAGATTAAGATCCATAAGATCTATGGTTCTTTTCCCCTATTCACTAACTGAGTTTTGAGAATAACTTCTGGGCACTAAATACCTTTGCTATGAGCTGACATTAGGGACACTAGACTGCACAACATACTGCTGATTTTAGGTGAAGAGATTCCACCCGGATGCTAACTGATGTAAACCGAACATAGTAGTCTCTCTGCCCCCTACTCCCTTGTTATTTTGATTTAACTGTCTCCCTTCCTCGTGGTGGTACAGGTTAGGTGGATGCTAAGGACGCACACATCAACTCATATTCTATGTTATTTGAATTCAGATGTCCTACACTGTGGTTGCCTGGCAGCAGTTCTGAACAGCAGAATTTGATCAGCTAAATGATTGTCCAATTTAGTATACCTATCACGACAAATGGCTCTTAAGGAGGCCCACCTAATGGAATTAGATTGAGATTATTATTTTCCACCAAGACATGCGAAGATTAATGTAGAAAGGGGGCAAAGGATGACAAAAATTCCGGGACTAGGATGCTATAAGGTGAACATGCTGAGTTTTGCTAACTACTATAGTAAAAACTCTTGTAGCTCTCAGGCAGCCTGCATAGTTGGAAGTCAGTAGATCACTGTTTATTTATCCCTTAAGTTATTACTTAATGGGGTTTACTTGCAATCTCTTGACCTTGATACTATAAGGTACATAGGCTGAGCTGAGTTTTGTAGCAAGATAATGACCCCTATAGTCATTATATGATAGTCTGCATAGTTGGGAGTTATATGATCACTTTGTTCACAACCTTACCTACCCCTTATATTAGATCTATGTACCACATGCCCGTGATCTCACCCTATCTTCTTCTTTACTTTCTTTTTTTCTTTCTTCTTTTCTTTTCTCTTCTTGTATCTTCGTACCGCTGGTAAGAAAATTGTACATTCATTTTACTGATTAAGGAATTATGGCTTGACAAAAAAAACATTAGTCTGGTCTTCATCACGGCTTCGTATGACCTTCTTCTCAACTGGTTCATATATTTTGTAACCAAACTCATCTTTGCTATAACTAATGAAGATACATTGCTTTGCCTTGGCATCTAACTTTAATCTCTCATCTTTTGGAACATGAACAGAAGCTTTGCATCCAAACACCCTCATGATCATAAGAAGTATTCTTTCCAGACCAAACATTCTTTGGAACATCACCCTGCTAAGCAATAGTAGGAGTCAAATTAATAACATAACATGCAGTATATAAAGCCCCACCCCAAAAGGATTGTGGAAGTTTCAACTCCAATAACATGCATCTGACACGATCCATCAATGTTTTGTTCATTCTTTCAGCCAACCCATTCAACTAAGTCATCTTGGGAGGCATCTTTTGGTGTCTAATCCCTTGTTACCACAATACTCCTCAAATGGTCCACGATATTCACCACCGTTATCAGTTCTGATGCACTTCAACTTCTTTCCAATTTACCTTTATACTAAGGCTTGAAACTCCTTAAATTTATCAAATACTTGATTTTTTGTATTCAAAGCATAGACGCAAAGCTTTCTGGAATGATCATCAATAAATGTCACAAAGTAAAAAACACCACCATTGGTTCTTACCTTCAACATACCACAAATATTAGAATGAACCAAATCCAATATATTTGATTTTTTTTTAGGATGATTAGTCTTGAAAAATACTTGGTTCTGCTTTCCTTCAAGACAATGAGAGCACTTTTCAAAATCTAAAATTTAAGCACTTGGAAGAACATTTTTCTTCACCAAATTATCAAGTCCCTTGGCACTAATATCGCTCAAGCGCTTATGCCATAATTCTGGTGGACATTCTTTCTCCACCAAATTAACCGAGTCACATAATATTGAAACTTGCAATAAATCCAAATTTTCCTTCAATTTCACACCTTTAGCCAAGATCAAGGACCCTTTGGTAAGTTTCCACTTTTCATTGGTAATATTGTTACCATAACCATCATCGTCAAGTAACCCAATGGAGATCAAATTCAATCGGACATTAGGAACATGCTTAACACCTTTAAGTATCATAGTTGAGCCATTGCCCACTTTCAAACAAACATTTCCAATGCCAATAACTTTAGCAAGACCATTGTTTCTCATTCTCAAGAAACCAAATTCACTTGCAGTGTAAGTGCTGAAAAATTCCCTCTTCGGAGTAACATGAACTACATAACCTGAGTCACCTACCCGACTTGTGTCTGCAGAGGCCAAATTAATATCAAGTTCATCATACACCGTGAGGTGATCAGCAGTAGTAGTTGCAACAGCAACACGATCAACACTACCTTCTTCAGACTTCTCTGAATTCTTGTTTTTCAAATTCATCTTGTTTTTTAACTCCCAACAATGACTCTTGAAGTAACCCTTCTTATGGCAGTGGTGACACTCAACATTATGATACTTGGACCGATACTTGCTTCTATCTTTTTCTTTACCACTCTGACCTTTGTTCGGATTTCTCTCTCATCTGCTCTATAGCTAAGAGCTCATTATGCGACGAAAAAACCTTGAGTTCTTCTTCTGATATCTTCATTCATAATTCCATTCTTGGCATATCATAGGACATCTTACCATCAGGAACATAATTTGTGTGTGAGATTCGAAATGTCTCCCACGAGTTAGGCAAAATATTCAGCAACCATAAACCAAGCATCTCGTCCTCAAAGGTAACACCAACATTAGACAATTGATTTAATACACCTTGAAACTCATTGACATGGTTAGAAATAGGTGTACCCTCAGAATATCTCAAGTTAATCAATTGCTTTAATAAATACAACTTGTTGTTACCTATCTTGGAAGCATGCAACTTTTCAAGTGTATTCTAGAGTGTTTTTGCATTTGTTTCGCTTTCAAAAAGATTCCTAACTGTATCATCTATCCACATTCTGATAAAACCGCAAACATGTTGATTCTCAAAACTCCATTCTTCATCCCTCTTGGTCACTGGCTTATCAGAAGAAAATACTGACAAATGCACAATTTTTCACATATAGAAAATCCTTCATTTTACCCTTCCAAATGTGAACAATTCATATCATTCAATGAAATCATCTTACTAGTATTTGCCTCCGTAATTCCAACAAATCAACAGCCACCAACCTGGCTCTGATACAACTCTGTTGAGAGGAAACTACCAAGAATAATATAATTCAATAGCACGGTTGCAATAAACTACCTCCCCGCAAGAATATGTTAGGAGCACAAATAACCAGAATCGAATATGGAGATAACAACAATAAAACAATACTGAAAAAGAAGAATACCAAGATTTACGTGAAAAACCCATATCTTGTGGGAACCCATATCGGTCAGATGAGACCCCCGCATTGTTGCGAGCAGTCCGCCTTATCAATTGGGAATGAATAAGTAAAGGAATAATATCACCTGACAAATCTGGGTGGTCCATGGTGTATGGTACAGGTAAAAATGTCTCTAGAGTCGAGGTAGACAAGGACATGGGGCATGGGATAGGCGCCAATGACTCACCAGTTTCATGCCTCCTCCTCCTCCTCCTCCCTTACACTATTGTCTCCCCCACAATCGGTTCCATGGTCTATGGCTCACAAACCAAACAAGGATAAGAAATGTCCCTAACTCTCACTATCTGTCACTTACCATCGTTACTGCTACTCTCTCACTCTCAATGTATACCTCTTATGTCTGACGAGTCATCAAAGAATGGGAATACTCCATGGGAAATGTATGTCTCATGCTCCTGGAATGTGATATTTGTGCTCACAAACAGTCTGATCTCAATTGGGCTTCAACAAACATATCCCTTCTGAGTGGCGGAGTACTACACAAAGATACACTTAATAGCCCTCGGATCAAGTTTTTCTACCACCGGTTTGTTGTCATGTACAAAACACACACAACTGAAGGTTCTCAAAGGAAGAACCTTTGAGCCTTTCCATACCTGAAATGAGGACCTCCAATCCAGTATTTGTGAGATCATGTTGATCAGAAAAGTGGCTATCAAAACTTCCTGTCCCCATAGGTACTTTGGAATATTCATCACAATCATCATGCTTCGAGAAACCTCCAGAATATGGTGATTCTTTCTCTCTGTGACCCCATTCTGCTCTGATGTGTATGAGCACGTGGTTTGGTGTGGATCCCCAATCATAACAGATACTCTGCAAATGCCTTATTGGTGCACTCCGTCCCATTGTTAGACCTCAATGCCTTCATTGTTGCTCCATACTGTCTGAGCACCTTTGTGAAAATCTTTGAAACATGCACGTCACTCTTAGTCTTCATCACATAAAGCCAGGTGATTCGAGAGTAACAGTCAATGAAGTTTACAAAGTATTGAAATCCATTGGTTATTGTGGGACAAAGGCCACATACATTAGAATGCACCAACCCAAAAGTACAAGAACTGACATACGGGTTCCATGTGTGCTTACCCAACTCACAAGCATCACAAGAAAATTTATCTTTATCAACCTCTGCAAACAGGTGGGGATATAATCGACTAAAAATTGAGAAAGAAGGGTGCCTTAACCACCTATGATGAAGTAACACTAGGTTCTCCGAGCTCCTTTCGTCTCCTCCTTATTTCTCAACTAAGGATGAGAGGGTTGAGTCCATTCCCTTGCGGTACATGTACCAGAAGTCATTACGTCATGGCTCAGTCCCAAAAATTCTGCGCGTCCACTTCTCTCGGAAGGTCACCTTTGGAATGTCAAATAAAATAGTGCAATTTAGTTGGTCACTTATGGATAAAAGGTACACAAGAAAAAAAGGAGCATGCAGACTTTGGACAAAATCAAAGTGTTGTTACATCTTACTGTTAGGCGAGTGTAGAAGGAGAACTCCATAACATTATCTATCACATGTGTAGATGCCCTAGAGTCAATGATCCATTCTTGTGATCCAACAGTGAGAAAAGAAGCAAGGGCCTGAGTTTCATTTTCCACTCGTGTTGCCTTCAACTTCCTCTAGAGCACCTCAAAGAATGTTCGATCCTTCTCATCCATAATCAAATTTGTGCGATAGCCTCCTCGTCCACCACCTCTCCTTCTTTCACGACCACACCTCCTATCTCCCAGCCATCATCTTCCACCATAATCTCTCTTCAGGGATTGCTCATGGCAGGAATGCATCAAGTAGCCAATCTCTCTACAATGGAAGCAACTACGAGTCTTCTCTCGTACTGCAGTGGGGATAGTGGTCTTAGTCGGGTCACTCATTCCTTGTATGAGTCCGACTAAGACCTTCAGAACCTCGAGCTTATTCAAAGCCTCATTTATCCATCATATTTTCATACTTTCTTGTCATCTCTCACATGACAATTCCACGATCCTTCAATGATCAATGCACAATCAACACATCCGCAATCACAATGAACAATTAATAATCCACAATAATTGATAAATCACAATTTAATATATCAACACATAAACAACTAACAATCAACAATCTCCAAACCAATCCTGCCTAATTGGCTTATCCAAGTTTAGGCAAACATCAATAATTCAATATACAACACAAACCAATCACAAATAACATCACACAATCAATTACCTCATGTCTCCGAATCGTGATTGTTTTTTTCCCTCTTTTTCTATTTTTTCTCTCCCTTTTTTCCTTTAACATTTTTCGCCTCTATTTTTTCCCTTTCTTTTCCTATTTTTTTCTGACATTTTTTTCTTTCCTGTTTTCCATTTTTTCTCAACTTTTTCCTTTTTTTCACTAGTTTTTGTTTCTCTTTTCTTTTTCACTTTGTTCCTCTCACGGCAGGGCTCACCCGTTAAGATAGAATGCAAAAATTTGTTGAGAGATCTAAAACAAACCACAACAAAATCAATTCAATGTTTCAATTGTCTCAAATTGGTGGGCAGTGGGAACACACCTTCAACAGCGTCTGGAATAACCTTCACAGTGGCGAAAATCGCCAAAAGCAACAACAAGTTCTAGGGGGAAAAGCCAATGCATGGACAACGGGGCTCACTTGCACGCAGGCATACACGCGAACGGGCACTCACCACGGCAAGACCGTGGCACTGTGGCATGAAATCACACAAGTCAACATCACATTAGCTCCGCACAGCGTCTGTTGCTAGGGTTCGGTGGTAGGGTGAATTTAATATCAAATTGTAAAATGAGAATAGGAAATCTTGTTTATTTCAAATCAGCCCATAAGCTAATATAGGTTATAACTCTCACTAATAGCACATAAGTCATTATTTTGATAGTATTCCACCACTGTTTTAGGGTAACGTTTACTAAAATTCTCTCATGAACAAATACAAGTTGACTACTAAATACTACTAGCGAAAGATTTTATGTAAAAATATAAGTTACACAGCAATTGACCTTGACACAATCCATTATCGTATGGATTGAAAAGATTTTTTTCTCCATGCTCATTACTAATTTTACCATGTAGATACTCTGAATAATTTCACAACGCAACCATTGAGACAACTTATCAAATGGCATCCACACGCCTTCATAGGGTGCATCCAACTACTACTAATGCATCATGAAGAATTACTTCACTCCATTTTAAACTTATCCTTAGGACAGATCGCCTAGGATTTAACAATAACACAATAATAAAATCCACATGATTATGACAAGTAACAATTGAGAGCAAACTGCCACAGAAACACAATAAATATAGGGAAAAAAAAAGCGAAATTCCAAACACTGGATCTGAAACAATACAAATAATTTTAATTTAAAAACGATGCAAACCACATACAAGCACAAATATTAATCGACCTACTACTTTTCCCAAATATCCGCTCAATATATATGAAGCAAGATAAAAGTAAATTCAAATCTAAAACCTAAAATCAAATAAAAATCACACTATTCAAAGATTTTTAACAAACACTTGAACAAATTTTACCGACACTGTAGTCAAACAAAGAAAACGCCGTGTAGAATGGACTATGTAGGTAGAGATGTGAAACGTTTTGTTCAATTTGTAGGTAAAACGAGCAACGACGATCGCACTGAGGAATAAGACAGCCAAAAAGTAAGAATTTTGGTCAAATTGAAAGAAATAATTTTGGTCAGAAACTTATGATAGAACTTACGAATGGAGTTTTGGAGATGAAATGGTACGAAGGTCAAAACATAAGGGAATTAATTTTAGGTGTTGTGCCAGATTTTAGGGTGTATATCGGTGGCAAAAGGTATAAATAATAGAAAGTAGACGAGATTGAAGCAAGATAACACAATCCGCCAATTTTTGGCATATTGGAATTCTGCTTCAATATGTGAACCATAACGGGTCAAGGGATTGCAATTCCTTGACCCGTGAATGAATACACCGGGTCCCAAATAGGTTGTACGTGTGAATTAATCACAAAATCCATCAGTTATTACCCAATAATTGGTCTAATACCCTTAAGGGAGAAAGACGCTGTGAACTAGAAAATGAAGAGTGGAGACACCTAAGGGGGAAGTTTCAAAATCTATGTTTATGTATAATATTCTAATAGTTGAAACACAGATAAAATGCAAAAATACTATACTTAATAAAATAATAAATTTTCTCGATCACAAAAAAAGTGCAAGATACATCTAATGGGTACTAATTTGCATGATTGCCAGTTACTTAGTTCCCTTGCTCAGTGTACTATGGATTACTAATCACTGGTGATTAAAAAAGATAAAGACAAAAAAAAATCCACTTGAAGACAATCGCCCAAAAATACTACAGTCAAATACCCCGTTGAAGTTGCGGCCTCCTAGAGAAGAAGTTGATGCAATTTCAAACGGAGTTGCTGGCTCATAATGGAGGGATTACCATATTCTTGCGTTTTTTTTTTATGGATAAGTGATTTTCTATATTATAATGAATGAATAAATATTACAGCTCAATTAGTGTTTAATGGACTATCTCAAACCATTATTGACTAATGTGACCGATTTCCACATTTATTCCTATCATTTCTCACGCCATTAATATAGTAGGCCATCATTGCCAGTCAGCTAGGTTGTATCCTGTTGATTCCTTTTTTGTCCTGATTGTCGACCACGTATGGAATTGTATCATCTCTAAGATTTCTCTAGGTATTTTAGATTCTTTCCTAAAGATTATTCCATTTTGGTACAACCATATTTGCCAATTTCTATTTAGCTATATCAATCGCCAAATTTTCCTCCTCTTTCTGTCTCCAGACATATGCATATGCCCATTGAAATTTATGGTTGGATCGCTGTGCAGTATCATATGTGTGCCTAGCCAATCATATACCTGCATACACAGTGTGAAACTCCAACTGCATGTTGCAAATAGGTGTTGGGTTTATTCGATTTTCTGTACGCAGAATTTGCTGACAGTATTTTGTCAATTTTGGATTGATATATTTCTCCTCTGCAGGTTGAGCAAAGTAGGGATTCCATACTGAAGAAGTCGCCAATTGAAAGCAGCAATTTTGAGGAGCGTGAATGCATCCCATAATGAATAAGAGTATAGGATTTTGCTGTAACAGAACTCCTTTTCTTCTTCAAATTGATATGTATGCTTTGCTGACAGTATATCCCCCTCCCCCATTACCATGCCATGTCTAGTAGTATGTTGTGTCATCTTGTGTATATTGTAGCATACCCTATTGTGTTTGTGATCAGTAGATAGTTTCATAAGTGAATAGTTCTCTGCACCAAACCCATATCCAACTTGTGTTCACCCCAACACTACCTATTTTAGAGGATATAGTATAGAATTTATCCTCAGTAACCACATACAACCTGTCATACTTCTCGCATAGTCTATTGCTTCCAAACCATTTATCTTCCCAAAATAATATAGTGCAGCTATTCTTACTGTATTTCTGCAAAACCAATCCTCAACTCTCACGTATTTCATTAGTTGTTTCCACCATGTTGAAGCTCTGAATTTAGATAATCTCCCCTGTGATTCCAGATACATAACTCTAGGTATCCTCCCATATTGGTATTCTAAGAGATCTATCCAGCAACTGGTTGGACAATTTTCGTCCCCATTTGATAAAGAGTGCCTCATTGAAGGACTGCAATTCCAGAACTCCTAAACCTACACTTTCTTTTGAGTTATTTTGTTCCAATTTATCCAAGCTACCTTCCTAGTCTCTTCATTGCCTCCCCATAGGAACTGCCTCTGTAAGTGTATTAATTGTTATAGAATCGATTTGGGGGCTAGGAACATAGGCATATAATACACTGGCAAGTGTGTCATGACTGCCTTGACAAAAATATGTCTACCTGCAAAGGTGAGTTGCCTTGTCTCCCACTGTCGTGACCTTCTCTTGACCATAATTATCATAGGATCCCATAAGTTTAGGAGGTGGTGGTTTCCTCCCAAAGGCAACCCCATATAGATAGATGGGAATTTGTCTAGCTGACAATGTAAGAGGTGATGTGAACCCTTGACGAACTTGTGTCAATATTCCACAAACGATCAATACTTCAAGAAAAGAAGAGGGACGAATTT
>JAOWBN010211248.1:0-13905 GCA_028565015.1 Pinguicula moranensis | reverse complement strand
CATAAGCATGAAGTGTCAATTTGTAACACATGTAAAGCTATGGTTAAATGTTAGCCTTTAGCTACAACATGTGTTGATATTTTAGACTCATGACCACCTATATAAATACCTTAATATTATCATAAATATGTGGAGTAGTTCGAGATTTAAGTCCTTTGAAAAATTGTTGAGAAGTTCCATATCCTTGTTGCATTCTCTACATGAGAAATACTTGGAATTTTTGGGCAAAAACTTGAACAATTTTTCTTCTCTTTTCTAAGTCTTAAAGGTTGGAGCTAGCACTCCTTTATACACATAAGTTATACACATAGGGTGTATAAATCTCAAGGAAAGTGATGGTGTGGACTACTCTAGAGGGTGGATACTTGAACCCCTTAACGGAAGGAGCTTTCTTGCATGAATTAGTGATTCTACAAGAGGTAAACAAATTCCTTCACCCTTGTACCATCACGTTGTGTAAAAATTAGCAAAGATCCTTGGTCAAAATATCTCTGAAATTTTTATTATGTATGCTTACACACACTTATGTTTACACTTCCGCACAAATGTTGCATCATGACATGTAGTATTGCTTTCGGAGATGTTACATACCGACCATCAATGCAGAAAAAAAGCATACGGAATAATAACTACGTAGGTGGAAACCTGCATATAATTCAAAATATACCAAGTTCCATGCATCAGAGCAGCAACAGAGTAAATAAGTTTAAAGTTCAACAAGTAAATAAATAATTCAGCAGATCAAGTAGCAGTCAATTCCCCCATACCCAAACTTAGCATTCACGGTCCCGAGTGAATATATAGATTTGGAGTTCAAGCAATACCCTAAAGCAGGCAGAGCCATACTTCATTCAGAGTCTGATCCCACCAAGCTGTATGTGCATGCCCCATCGTCAACATTCTTATCCTCATCTTCGTCCTAGTCCTCCTCCTCAACATGTTCCTCTTTGTCTTCATCTCTAGTCCCTGTAGCTGCCTTGCTTGATTGTGCATATGGAGCAAAGGTCAGTGGAGGTGGTAGTGAACTAACTAGGTATTTCACCCCCTTCATTGAGGACATCAACACTAAGTTTGTGAATACGGTAGATGTGTAGAGTAAGAATGGACTACGAAGCTCTCCCACTGATCCAGTTTTGGAGCAGCATTTGCTGGAGGCATTGCTAATGCAGGTTTCTTGAGCTTATGGGCTGGAGCTGGTACCTGCAGAGGAGGAAGAGGAGTTGCCAATTTGGTTTTACCTTTTGACTTGGAGGTGGTAAGTGCAACAAATTTTACTGGGGTGGTTTCAGTCTTGGGTCCTTGACGGTCAGGGTAAGCGCCCAATTTACTTATCATCGAAGGACTAATATCCAGAGCAGGAGGAAGCAACTTCTTGTCCTCAGCCAAAGCAACCCAGCCTTCAGGCACATGGTGGTTAACAATGAGGGGAAGTGTAGTGAGTTGTGTCACTTCTCCAAGGCAACCAGACTCTCTATAATGTCTTTGTAGATGACTTTCCCCACATCTATTCTTCGGTCAGTTTCAATGGCATAGATAAGAAACAGTCGTTGGAGCTTGATGTCCCCTGTGTTGGTGGTTAGCATCATTCTGGTGAAGATAAATAAGTGCCACATGAGGATGGTATGACCATTTGATTTGTTCACCCCCAACTCAATCAGTTTTGTTCCAATAGACATCTTCCAGGTCATTCGCGGAGTACACAGGTACTCAGCCACATTGGCCAGATCTAAGTATTCTTCATTGAATTTGGAGAACTCATCCTCACTTAGACATACCATATTATGAACCTGGTTTATCTCTAATGGACTAAACGACACCCATATCCCCCGAACATAAACTTTAGAATCATTCATGACAGCTAGGTTCATATAAAATTCCCTCACCGAATTCGGTGCATACTCAGGTGGAGTTCTAAGGAACTGAGTCCAATAGCGGTCCTTAATAGCTTTCCTAATGGTGGGTGATGGGCATTTGTAAATCATGCTAAAATGCATGAGTTTTTGCATTTATTTCTTCATTATGCAGTGTTTTAGTCTGGATCATTGCAGCCTTGTGTGGTTCGGAGATTTCAGCTAAAATGGCTACATTACCCACTATACAAAACTGCCACCATCAGACAACCACTAGATCCATGAGGAAGATCAAATGCAACAAGAGAAGAAAAGAAAAAGAACCTCAAATGCTTTTGTTCCAAAGTTCAAGAACTACCTTTCCTGTTGATTCTATTATCAAAATTCAAACTCATGGCAATTATCATCCAAATACTGATGATTTGGAACAAAGTGACTACAATCAGAGGCAGAAAACAAGAAAACAACAAGTTCATCTACAGAAAAAAAGAAACAAAGCAATGAAAGCAGTTGATCATAAAGCATTTTCCAGGAGCTATCAGAAGTGCATCAGTGATTCAGCCTAATCCATTCGAAGCCTAGTATTCACATGCAGTTCAGGTACATACTGAATCTTTGACACATTGATTTTAGCATACCAGAAGCTCAAGAAAAATGCAATAAGCAGCACACTCAATCAGCCTGACGAGCAGACTACTATCTTGACAATCATGTTTCCTATTGAAGATCACGATTTTTTTCATAAGCCATCAGGTGTGTATCTCTGCACATGTTGCTACACATCTTGCAGATAGAGATATATATGCCACATTCAAGGGAAATCTAGAGCAAGATTCGACCACAAAAAGTTAAAAACAACTCCCTCATCCACGGTTTAGGCAATCCCTATTTTCAAGGAATTTGTTATCCTTTTTAGGTTATCTGTTTTGACTAGTTGTTTGTGTATAAAGGAGGGATATGAAAAGGGTATAAGGGGGCCAAGAAGAGCTGAGAAAAATCACTAAATTTCAACTCAAGATTGCAGCAATAAAACATTTTCTTTCAATTTGCAACATAGTTCAACATAACTATTTTTCTGTCATGACGTTTTCTGCTGAAACTTTCCTTATTTACCCAAATATGCTCGGCTAAATCCATCATACTTGTGTTGTTCTACAATTCTCGAGGCTTTGTGGAAGAATCGGTGAGGTGTAGGGCCAAATACAAGATAATGGTATTGGTTTTAATTTCTTAGATACACATGTTTGTTTCTTTTCTTATTAGCTTGGATTGGCCATCTAATTGAATGGGAATTGAATCAGTAGCTAGTAAGGATTTAGGGGTTCAGTTAGTTCACTAAAACCTTATATGATAAAAGCTTTAACAATCAAATGGGGCGGTTAGTTCATTTCTTAGTTAAAGTAACATAAAACCAAAGTAAAGATGAAGTAGGCTTCTGTTAGATCTTTTAGAATCACACTCTTAATGAGCATTTATGATCTCAATGCTGCTCTGATAGCTGAGTTAGGAAATTGATTACCCGGTTAGAGAGTCAGGATTACAGATAGATAAGCAGTGGTTGAAGAACTGCACATTAAGTACCAAAAGTGTCTTAAAGTACGCCTATGATCCTCTTGCTTTCAAGGTTGTTTCACATGGATTAAAGGTCAGCAGAACTACGTTTCTCCTTTGACATTTCATATAGATTTCTTCTTTGATTTCTTGTTTGTAGTTCAAGCATTTATTTGCAACAAACTTCCCCCATTTTGCTTAAGTTATTGCAGCAACAGATCGGAGCCAAACCAGTGAAGCACACACCTCCTTTCTTGGTGGATTCAACCATGTGCTTTTCACTTGCTACCCTTTAGCTTGTGTATTGTGATTCAGGATAACTTTGAGCTAGTTTTCCAGCCATGACAGTAAAGAAAACAAGCCACCAGTGGGCATGCATCCCGACGTAAAACCCTCTCTTGAATCACATCCAACACACCCACAGTAGCATCATAACAATCTTAGCTATAGTGTTCATAAACTTTTAATTTACAGCCGATCTAGTAAGCTTTGCTTTCTTATGAGGCATGATTCTAAACTCAAAAAATACTGGAGAAATGAGTTTGGGTTAGCTGTTACTTACTGTGAAGTACCATAGAAAACTTGCACTCCGACGTATTCTAGGTTCTGAAGTGTTGCAAATTGCATGGTGTTTCCAAGAGGGTGTTGTTGTTTATGGTTAGTCGCTACAGAACTTGAGTTGTTGCTCAAGACAGGACAATTGCCATGTTTTTTATACTGGTACCTGAGTGGGTTTCAATTTAATCCATGGCTGTTACTTTGTCTTTATTGGGCCGGACGTGGGTAATAAAAAATTAACTGTCAAGTATGGTAACTGTGCATGAATTGGATGTGCTGATCATGAACATTTAATGAGAAATTGGAGCATCTCTTCATAGTTCCTGCTCCCTGATAATTTTGATTAATCTTCTGGTGGTTTTATTCTTGTAAATTACCCTGCAAAATATACCAATAGAAGTTAGCCTGTGATGACTAATCAAAACATAGATTAATTCACACTTTTAAGTAACATGGATACTAATAACTGCCACTCAGAATTTATAACTGCCATTTTCCAAAATCTTGGGTTGCCTCCCAAGAAGCGTTTTTTATTATCTTGGAGGGTAAGGATACATCCCTGAGTGGTGCAAAATAATAAATCTTGGGTTTCCTCCCAAGAAGCGTTTTTTTATTATCTTTAGCTAGACATTCTAAAATTGTTTCAGTGAGCAAAGACATTTAGCCTCTCTAACATATTGCAACCTTTCTCATATGGTTTCAGCCATTGTCCATTAACTTTGAAGGTGCCTTTATCTGGATGGGCAATCTCTATTGCTCTATATGGAAACAATTGAGTTATCTCAAAGGGCCAAACCATCTGGATTTCAATTTTCCTGGAAAAACATTCAGTCTAGAGTTGAACAAGAGTACCTTTTGTCCACGGTGGAAATTGCGCCTGATTATGTGTTTATCATGCCTTTGTTTTTCCTTATATATTTAGCATTCTCGTATGCATCATTTCTCAGCTCATCCAATTAACTCAATTGTAATAGTCTCTTCTCTCCTGTTGACTTCATGTTATAATTTTGGTTACGCATGGCCCAATAAGCTCAATATTCCAACTCCACGGGTAGGTGTCAAGCTTTTCCATAAATTAGACGATGCCAATGGTCATTTTGTAGGCAGTTCTGTAGGCTCAAAGTGCATCGTTAAGTCTTAATGTCCAATCTTTCCATGAAGTGTTCACTGTTTTTTCTAAGATTGCTTTTATCTCTCTGTTTGATACTTCAGCTTGTCCATTAGACTGAGGGTGATATGTAAAAGAAGTATGAGGTTGAACTCCATATTTCCTCAGCAATGCTTCAAAGATTTTGTTGTAGAAGTGTGCTCATCCATCACTCACAATGCATCTAGGTGTACGAAATCTTGAAAAGATATGTTTGCGCAAAAATCTTAGCACTACTGCGGCATCACTTGAGGGTGTGGTTATTTCCTCAACCCATTTTGAGACATAATCTACTGCAACTTATATATACTTTTGCTCCATAAATAGAGGAAACAACCCCATGAAGTCAAGTCCCTACACATCGAAGATCTCAACTTCCAACACATTTTGCTGAGGCATGTCATTTCTCTTTGAGATTTGTCCCATCCTTTGACATATGTTGCATTTAGTGATAAACTCTTGTGCATCTCTGAATAGTGTAGGCCAATATAATCCACACTGCAGTACCTTAGTTGCAGTCCTCTTACCTCCAAAGTGTCCCCATATTCAAGCGAATGGCAGTGAGTTAAAATAGACCACATTTCTTCTTGTGGAACGCATCTGCGAATTACCTGCTCTGAGCATATTTATACAGTACAGGTTCATCCCATATGACTTCACTTGGGAGTAAAATATTTTTTTTGTTGCCATGATAATCCATAAGGAATAATCCTGCATGCAAGGTAGTTTGCAATATCTGCAAACCAGGGCTTTGTTCTTCCTTGGACATCCAACAGTCTTTCATCAGGAAAGGAATCATTTATTGGGATGTTTCCCGCTTCACTGCCATTAAAATTTTCTAAGCGTGAGAGATGATCAACCACTACATTTTCAGAACCCTTCCTATCTTTGATTTTAATATCAAACTTTTGTAGGAGCAAAATCCATCTGATCAGCGTTGGTTTAGCATCTTGTTTCATCATGACATATTTAATGGCCGAATGATCAGTATACACTACTACTTTTCTTCCCAAAATGTAGGGTCTGAATTTATCAAATGCAAACACCACGGCTAACAACTCCTTTTCCATGGTGGCATAATTGATTTCAGCTGCATTCAATGTTCTACTTGAGTAGTAAATTGTGCTGAATACTTTTCTTCTTCTCTGTCCAATAACTACTCTTACTGCGTAGTCACTTGCATCACACATGATTTCAAAAGGTTCACCCAGTCAGGGGTATCAATAATAGGGGTGGTGATCAACTTATCTTTCAAGAAATTGATTGCTTTTAAACAATTATCCTCAAACACAAATTTTGCATCTTTTTCCAGCAGCTTGCATAGTGGTTTGATAATGTGTGAAAAGTCTTTAATAAACCTTCTATAAAAAACTACATGGCCCAAGAATCTTCTAATGCCTCCGATAGAAGCTGGTGGCTGCAGTTTGACAATGACTTCCAATTTTGCTCTATCAACTTCTATCCCCAAATTTGACACCTTGTGTCCCAGTACAATTCCTTCATGTACCATGAAGTGACATTTTTCCCAATTGAGCACCAAATTAGAGACTTCACACCTTGTAAGCAACAATTGTAAATTTGTTAGACACATTTCAAATGACGCTCCTACCACAGAGAAGTCATCCATGAAGACTTCAATGATGTGTTCCACCATGTCAGAGAAAATAGAGGTCATGCACATCTAAAAAGTAGCTGAAGCATTGCAAAGTTCAAATGGCATTCTGCGGAATGCAAATGTTCCATATGGACAAGTAAACGTAATTTTCTCCTGGTCTTCAAGAGCTATACAAATCTGATTGTATCCAGAGTAGCCATCCAGATAACAGTAGAACTTATGGCCTGCTAAACAGTCTAGCATCTGATCAATAAATGGCAATGGGTAATGATCCTTACTTGTGGCCTTGTTAAGTGCTCTATAATCCATACAAATTCTTCATCCAGTGATTGTCCGCTTGGGAATAAGCTCATTCTGATAATTAACTTCCACTGTCATCCCTCCATTCTTTGGAACGCACTGAACTGGACTAATCCAATTGCTGTTTGAGATAGGGTACACAACTCCAACATCTAACCATTTCAAAATCTCCTTCTTAACTACCTCTTTCATAATTGGGTTCATTCTTCTTTGTGAAGCTATGACTGGTTTGCTTCCTTCTTCTAAGAATATTCGGTGCATGTACACAGATGGACTAATTCCTTTTATGTCTGTCAAGGTCCAACCTATGGTATACTTGTGATTCCTGAGCACACGCAACAGACTATCTTCTTGTTTAAGTGATAGAGGACTTGAAATAATTGCTGGCAAGGTAGTATAGTTGGTTGTTGGATTGATATGTTCTAAGATGCAGGACGTTCCCCAAAATTTTCAAAATGAGCCTTTCCCTTACCTTCATTAGCATCCAACCAGTTGGTGCATTCTTTAACTCCTGGTTTCTCTAGAATAAGTGGGTCAGAACTGACTAGAAAAATTTTCATATCACTCGGGTGGTATGCATAGTCAGGAAAACTGAATTCCTCAAAAGCCTCTACACTCGAGCAATATTCCTTGTGGTCATTGATAGAATCATGGAAATTCAAAGAGTTCATTCAAGCAATTCACATGTCTTGCCAAAAGCCCATGCAAATTGCAAAGTGAAGATCTCATGCAAGATGTCCATGCATGACAACACTCATGTCCACCCATGGAAACAATCAAGGTCCATTCAACTACTTCATGCATGGAGAAAATAGCCCACTTGGTGGATATTATTGGCCATGCATTCAAGAGGCCACTTCGTACATGAAAATGGACCATGCAATCTCATGCATGAGACAATGCAAGAAATCATGTACCTTGTTCTCAATCCACGTACAAGGCATGGTTAAAGGGGGATTAAATGCATGGATTTGGAAGGTTTGGTATGTTGAATACTCTAGACAAAGAATGGCTCAAAGGAGAAGAACATACCCATGAAGAGTCTTGGTTAACATTTGCATTAAATAAATTCATGTATCCTAGTTAATGAACATCCATGAATCTCCTAGGCTACAAAAGGAGGACATGGTCGTGTATTTAGAGGAAGTTGGTCTTGATGTAGAAGCTTTTAAGCTTGAGAGACAAAGTCCCCGTAGTCTTTTATAGACTTTCTTGACTTATCTAAAACTTTTTTCGGGTTTTAGTGGCGTCTTTTATTTCGAAACATACGTAGGCTTGGTTCCCACCTCTTTATGGGTGACGGGTCAGGTTCTCGACAACCTGCTCAATAGATCCGCCTCAACCTACCAACATTGGTGTTGGGTTTAGTCACATGGTTGGCTAGGTTCGTATCATACACTAAGGTTGTCAATACTAGACTTTACTATTTGGAATGCTATAAATTAAGCAAGTAAATAATCAAATAGTAAAGGTTGCTACAATTATATATACAACATTAAAGTGTTAATAAAAAAACCCAAGGTGATTGGCCTTAGGACATAACACTAACAAAACTTGTTGGATTTATGATATGGATAAAAAAATATTTATAAAAGCCTAACAGAAATTTGTCCAATAGAGATATAGACATCACTAAGACACCGATCAAATTGGCCATGTCCCGAGCTACCTCAAGGTGGAGAGTGGACGATTGCAAGCACTTTACCTAGAGCATGCCACCTTTAATGAGCTCGAATGAACCACCCGAATGTAGTCGAACATGTTTGTAGTCTGACATATACATTTCCCCGACTAGGCGACCAAGACTGACAAAAACTCGGCCGACAAAAGGTAATAACCATAGAGCCACCCCTTAAGTAGGGTAACATAACAAACTTGCTCTTGAATAGAAAAATACTAAAATATCCCATACAACTCCTATAAATAGATTATTCAGCCAATGTAAGGGAGCGACATATTTCATAGAATCAAGGGGAGTATATGTTGTCCATTTATTATTCCGTTCTTTAGAGGTTGTATGGTGAAATCCAGAAATATAGCAAATACATTAAAAACAAATATTTCTTGGTTTCCTAGAGATTATGTAATGCATACAATTTTTACAGCAGGCTTTGCTTCTACAATGAAAAATAATTTTTTGGGGGTAGGTAACTTTTTTTAGTTTTATTAAAAAATTTGCACAATATGTGCTTGCAACCTAATGTTATCCGTGCTTGCAAAACGAAGCAAACTGATTCTACAAAATAGAACAGGGCGTACAAATTCTACAATAACACAATAGAACATACAGTTCGTCAAAACAAAACTACATAGACTACATGCTGGTAAAAACAAAGTTAAAACAGAGGGTCACAGATGCCTAATCTAATTAGAAAGTGTGATTCCACTCGGGCGCTCATGTGATGTGATACTGGACCATAGACATATCTTGATCTCGTCAACTAGAGAATCCTCATACATGTCCTCTTTCTTGAATCTCGTTGCATTTCTAGACCCCAAAGATGCCAAATTAGACGGTGCAAACCTATTTCATGTACTTGTCCTCTTCTTATTCTTATGAAACCCATGTGTGCTTGCACGTGTCAAGGGAGCAGGAGGCATGGTCCCCTCAAAATTTTTAAAAAAATTAATTTATATGTAAAAAAAATTATTTTTTTAATTTGATCTACGTTCGGATAATATACCTATATTTGTATATTATGTATTATAATGGTTGTAGGTTAGTTGGCTGGATAGTCAAATTTTTGCATTAAGATGTGGGGTTTGAATCCCATTGCAATTTCCATCTCCATTTTTGAAAAATCAAAAGAAACATGTCTGAAGGATGATTCGAACCCTCACCCATTCATTCCAAAACCAACTAATGACCACTAAGCTACATTGCAATTGTTGAAATTTATTAATTCTATTAGAATTTTATATATTTTTGCTAATTAATATATTTTTTTATAATTCTTTAATGTAATTAATTTTTATAATTTAATATTTTATTACCAAATTCCAAACTTTTAAATTTATTTCGATTATGAAAAAGTCGATTATTGATGCAAAATGATTATTTCTAGTATTAGTCAACCTAGTTCGACCCGACCAACTTTATGTAAACTATAAAAATTTGCCCCTCTATGTGAAAATCTTGGCTCCGCCCCTAAAGGGAGTGCTTTGCCCAACATTGGTTAAACCAATACCAATCCTTGCATACATGGCAAACCATATTGAATATTAGAACACATAGTTGAAGAATGGTGTGATACTTGTTTGATGCCGAAATCACAAAAGTTACAACATTGATCAGTTGCGATATATCTATACACCTCTCATTGAACAAAACAAATTTTTGGTTACGAGGATTCCATCCTCAAGAAATTTACATGTAAATATTTGTATCCTCAAAGGCATATGATGCGGCTGTGAGCTCCACAAAAGAGAAGTTATTTTTATCTGGGAAGAAAATCAGTAAAAAAAAAGTTTATTATTATTGTTATTTCTGAATTATATGCTCGGGAAAAGAAGGTGCGATCTAGATGTATAGATCGTGAAATGATATAGTGTACGGAAGTTTACAAGAAAAAAACAAGGAACAATATAAAATTATCATTATACCATCGTATTGAACATGATACAAAAACCAACAAAGGTATATTATGAATATTTTAGAGCAAAAGGCCAATAGCCCCCTTGTACTATATCTATTAGCCAATTTACCCCCCTGTACTTTTAAAAGAACCACTTTACCCCCTTGTACATTCAAAATAAACCCCACAGCCCCCTAAAAAAAATCACGCTCCTGGGAAATTATTTATTGGGCTGAAAAGACAATTTTGCCCTTGGTTTTTCATTTACTATTAAACTAGACGGCACCCATTTCATTCTCTGGGAGCTCCAGCTTCCTCTGGTTCGCTTGTGTGGACGGCTGAAAAGAACCACTTTGTCTGGACGACGGCCCTGACAAGGGACTCTAGATTGGGGCATGTGTTTGTGCAGAAATCCGTTCTGAGCTGAGCATCGTTGTGGTACTGAGGAGAAATTTAAGGAGAGATTTTCTTGGTAAAAACAGCTCAATCCTGATTAGCTTGTATGATTGTGACAGTATTATAAGAAATTTATAGTCAATCTCCATGAGCTTTCCCAGTCGCTTATGTTAGAACGTGCTGAGAGTTTCGTGCTTAGCGCGTGGATTGTTCAATGTAAGTCCCCATATTCTTTCTTCTCCTGGAGCCTGGAGGTGCTAAGAAACTTCTCTGCTAGAATACAAAGATTTGACAACATAAACACTTGTCTTTTTCGTTACCTAATATGTTCTATTTGTCTGATTCCAACTATTTTAATAAAGCAAGTCTTATATGATTGCTGTCCATGTGGAATAAGTCCACTCCACGTTCTTCTATCTTTAATCAGTATGATTGCTTACTGGGATTGAGAATAAATTATAGCATCAAAGCATATGATTGCTATAACATTGAACTGCTTCAAAGTTCGCATACATTGTTTAGCCAGTCAGTAGTCCTTCATGATTCAGATGGGGCACGTACCTTTATTTAATTTGAAGATGAAAGTTGACAAACAAGAGAGGTCAGCCACATATTCTTAGGATGTGGTCAAAAATATAAATTATGACAGGAACTCTACAATCGCTTGGGTATTAATATGTGGGGAGAAGAAACAGTCCTCTATCATGGCAAATTCACAGCATTCATTGCTAGTCAGTATGACTCCTTGAGAAGTAGTGTGTATTATAAGAGTCAACTACAAATTATGATGATAATTGATGCGAGTCTAAACCACTGTGTTGGTTATATTTTTGACACAGTATCAAGGTACTAAACTCTCTTGTAAGACACTATCGGGCTAATTGACATTTTTCTTTAATCGAATTTAATTATCAAAAAGGAAAGTCCACTAGCACTACCTTTTACACTTAATAATGCTCAACTCGAAGAAATGGGGTAAAGTTTAAAAATCTATCTTGCATAGTCTTGTATCGGAAATATGGGAAGCGCACAATAATTTCGTCTTCAATTATATTTTCACAAACTGCGAATCTATTCGGGAGAAAACAATGATATCCATCTGGATTTGGGCCACTACCTATAATGACATGGACAGAAGATTGTCACTAGTGGATTGGCTACGATAACCATGGTTATCCATAAATTTTGGATAGGCACTTAGAGGATATAAATATTTTTTTAGCAAAAATCGTAATAAAGTAATTAAATTTCTTGGATAAAAAAAAATGAAAGTTGAGGTAGTGAGGAGAAGAAAACAAAAGGAAAAATCGAAAAAATGATTGTTTATTCTTGTCCACTCGGACACCATATATGAGTCAATGTAGTATACAATAACAAAGTACTTCGTATATTCCCAACTAGGTTGGATTCTGGGGTTTTAACTAAATAGAAACACTGAAATTTAATAGACCTATTTTGCTCTAGTCCATTAGTAGCACAAAGATAAAAGAATTGTCAATGATAACTCGTCAATGTTGTATGGATGAGCTATTACCAATATGAGGATAAGTTTCAAAAGATCCTTGGCTGTGGTTGTGATCATATATTTCACCTGGATCGCATCGACCTCTAGCTAACAAAGCCCATAACTTGTCCGTCTGCCGTCAATCACTACTTGATCTCATCAAAAAATTGATCCAGCAAGACGAAACTGATCTACCTAAGCAACAAGATGAAACTGATACTGATCTCTGCTCCATGGTCTAATTATCATGATAATTATATAAAGCTTTTAGATTCATCGCCAACAAAGTTCTTTTAATATAAGTTTCACAATTCTTTTTAGTTAATAATAAAGATGAAAAAAAAAGAAAAAAGAAAATTGAAATTATATAGAGAAAAATGAATGATATCAAATTAAAATAACTTAAATTAATGAAAAATGAAATAAAAATAAAATACAATAAATAAAACTCAAATATATATTTAAAAAAAAAAAAGAACTCAAACCAAAAAAACTAATATTTAATATAGTGAAATAAAAAAAAGATCCAATAGGATTAAAAAAATAAAATAAAAGAATAATAAAATAAATGAAGTTAAGTAATCATAAAAAAATCTATAATCGTTGTTGATTTGTATTTGAGTTTATTTTCGTTTTTTATTGCAGTTAATTTTATTTCATTTTATCTCATTTTATTTATCTAAGTCTAATATATTTCATTTATTATTTTATTTCGTTTTTTTATTCCAGTTAATTTTATTTCATTTTATTTATCTAAGTCTAATATATTTCATTTATTATTTTAGTGTTACTCTAAGTTGAGATAAATGTACTATGTTTTGAAACCATAACAGGTAATATGTCTATTTTCAAACCATAGGGGGTAATGTGCCTGTTCGAATGAAGGGCAATTTAGTCATAAGTACTTGAAATTTAAATAAATTTAGTGTTGGGACGAGTGTGTTATTGTTTGAAAGCACAAGGTTATTTGTGCTAATTTTTTAACTCCAGAATTTTTTTGTGTTTTTTGGTGAAATCATAAGGGATTGGAGAATTTGACTCTACAATATATCATCAACAGACAACAAGTCCTTTGATAAGATCTGAATCTCAAATCCTCGTACGGGGAATACAGCACATATTCAAGGATGTAAAGCACAGATTTAGCCCCTGTTTTGTGCAGCTTTTTTAAAATTATAATTGGCTTATAAGCATCTTTTTTCAAAAAATAACTCCTCATTTTTTGAAAAAAGATTTTTATAAGCCAATTATAAGCATAAGAAAGCTGCACAAAACACCCCCTTAGGGAGGGCCGAATGAAGTGGGGAGTGAAAGGTTACTAGGTTACTCTACATAAAACTCAACTCAACGTACCCAATATATTACCAACTAAGTTGGTGTCTGGGGGGTCAGATGTACGCGGTCTTACC
>JAOWBN010211237.1:0-13906 GCA_028565015.1 Pinguicula moranensis | reverse complement strand
GTGTTGATCTCTTCCCTGTGATTAAAAATTCACGGACAGAACTAACTGAAACTGTTGGTAATACTGGAGTGGGAATGTGCCGAGAATCATATCCATAAAGGGCCTTAAAGGGCGTCATGCGAATGCTTGTGTGGTATGAGGTATTATACCAAAATTCCGCCTAGCCACTTGAACCAGGAGTGAGGCTTAGAAGAACACATACAACGCAAATAGGTTTCAAGGCATCCATTCACCCGCTCCGTTTGTCCGTCCGTTTGAGGGTGATAAGAGGAACTTGTGGCTAGCTGGACCCCCATG
The DNA here is from genome assembly GCA_028565015.1 of Pinguicula moranensis. Lineage (NCBI taxonomy): Eukaryota > Viridiplantae > Streptophyta > Magnoliopsida > Lamiales > Lentibulariaceae > Pinguicula > Pinguicula moranensis. Next base: position 13,609 of record JAOWBN010211237.1, on the reverse strand, counting down.
AGCTTCATTAGTTCTATCCAAAAACTGCTGGTAAAGATAGCATCTCTATCTGAGACGATCTGTGAGGGAATGCCATGAAGTTTATAGACCAGCTCGAAGAAAACTTTGGCGATTGTTTCTGAAGTGTATGGATGAGTTAAACCAATGAAGTGGGAATATTTAGTGAAGCGATCCACCACAACAAGTATGACTGATTTTCCTTCGGATTTTGGTAGGCCATCAATGAAATCCATACTAATGTTAGGCCAGGGAGATGATGCCACTGAAAGTCAATGCAGGAAGCCAGCATGTGAAGAGAGATCAAGTTTGCACTTAACACACACCTCACAGCTACCAACCCATTTGATCACATCTTGTTTCAGTCTTGGCCAATAAAAGTAAAGTTTAACTCTGTGTAATGTTACCTGGATTCTAGAGTGGCCACCAACAGGGGAATCATGTAGGGCTGAAATGATATGGTGCTTAAGAGTGATGTTGTTGCCAACACAAATTTGTCCATGGCACCTTAATAACCCTTGCACAAGCTGGAACTCCGGAAAACTGTTCTGATTCACTGTCGTGGCTTGTAGAATTTGCTTGAGGTATGGATCATCAGAATAGCTTTTCAATATGTCATCCACCCAGTTAGCTCTATAAGAAGTGAGAGCATGGCAGTGGCCTGATATGCCAAGACCGAAATGAGAGAGTGCATCCGCAGCTTTGTTTTCCACTCCTCGCTTAAACTGGACAGTGTAGTCCAAACCCAAAAGTTTAGATGCTAGTTTGTGCTACAACATGGTATGGAGACGCTGTTCGAGGAGGTGTTTGATAGCTTGCTGGTCCCTGCGGATGAGGAAAGGGCTACCATGCAAGTAATTTGACCATTTTTTGACAGCCAAGACTATAGCAAGGAATTCCTTGTCATAGGTGGAAAGTGTAAGCTGGCGTTGGCCCAAAGCACTGCTGAAATAAGCAATTGGTCTGCCATTTTGAGTGAGAAAAACACCTATACCTCAGCTGCTAGCATCTATTTTGAGGAAAAAAGGTTTTTGGAAGTCTGGCATGGCCAATACCAGAGCGGTGATCATAGCTTCCTTCAAAGATTTCCAAGCAAACTCAGCAGCATCCGTCCATCTAAAGGAATCCTTTTTCAATAACTAGGTTAGAGGTTGGCTAATGGAGCCATATCCTTTGATGAATTTACGGTAATAACCTGTTTGACCCAGGAACCCACGTAGAGACTTCAGGTTGGTAGGTTTGGACCAATCAACCATGGCAAAAAATTTTGCAGGATCGGTTCCTACTCCATTTCTTGTGATCAGATGACCGAGGTAGTCAGTGGATGTACGGCCAAAAGAGCATTTACTGGACTTGGCATAGAGTTGGTTCTGCTTCATGATGAGAAGGACCTCGTTGAGATGCTGTAAATGTTCCTCCCAACTGTGACTATAAACCAAAATGTCATCAAAGAACACAAGGAAAAACCGACGGATGTAAGCCTCAAAAATTTGATTCATAAGACTTTGGAATGTAGCTGGGGCATTGCAAAGTCCAAAGGGCATGACTAGGAACTCAAATTGGCCATGATGTGTGATAAAGCTATTTAAGTATACGTCCTTCTCAGCCATACGAATCTGGAAGTATCCAGATCTCAAGTCCAGTATGCTAAAACAGGATGCGCCATGAAGTTCATCGAGTAAGCCGTCAATGATAGGGATGGGGAACTTACTTTTGACAGTGAGGGTGTTGAGGTGTCTGTAGTCCACACACATCCTCCAGCCACCATCCTTCTTCTTAACCAATAGTACGGGCGATGCAAATGGGCTGTGACATCATCTTATCAGTCCAATGTGAAAGAGATCTTGCACAATTTTTTCAATCTCATCTTTGTGGTAATGTGGAGTTCTATACGGTGCTTGTCTCTTGCTAACAGCTCCAGGGTGAAGGGTAATGGTATGTTCCACTCCACGAAGTGGGGGTAGTGTAGTTGGCTCCAAAAATACCTCTGGAAAAACAGCTAATAAGTCTTGAAGCTGTTGAGCAAAATCAGATTGTGGGTGATCAGTTTGATGGTGAGCTGGTACGGATAGGCCCTGGTGATTAAACTCCAGAGATTCTGAGGAACCATGTTGCGGGCTGAACAACTTGGCATGGATTGGGCTAGCTGACTGATCCTGCTGGAGAGAGTAGACACGTCCAATAACCATAGCCAACCCACTGTCAATGAGTTTGGACATTTGTTTTGCAGATAATATTTTGAGGTCAAATGAATCCTTAACCGCTTGTACTTCCACTCGTTCATAGTCCTTAGTTAAAGTGATAATCATGCTGTTATAGTCATAAAGAACCGGACCATGCAACTTGAACCAATCTCCCTCAAGATTCATGTCATAGCTATGCAAGTGAAAAATTCTAGGTGAACATGTGAATTGCATACCTTGCATAGTCCAAGTAAATGAAGGGCAGTGAGTCACTGATTTGGCGTGCCCCATTGGCCACCTCCACGGTCATTGGTGGTACTTTTTCCATAAAACAACACATCCGTGCACAGAAGTTTTCATCAATAAAGCAATGAGAGCTGCCTCCATCAAACATAATATGCAGAGGATGTCCCCTGTATTGGCCAGCAACTCTGTAGGTGTTGAGGTTGGTCTGGCCGTTTAAAGCATTAATGGAGAGTGTGCCATGTGGATCTAGGTCCGCCCCATGAATGTCTAGGTCCGCATCCACATCAGTGTCTGTATGTTGCAACGGATCACTAGTCATGGCAAACACCTTAGTGGAGCATTGATGCCCCTGAATAAATGGAGCAACACACTTAAAACAGAGTTTTTTTATCGATGCGCTCTTTCATTTCCTCATCATTGATAAATTTCCGTCGTGGAGGAGGTGCAAGGAGGGGTTTGGGACGTTCAGGCCTGGCCGGTGGTGGCATTAAGGCTGGTAATGGCCTCGGAACATAAGGGTGTCTGGGAGGGTTGGTGATGGAGAGCTGTGCAATCAGGGCATTGACAGCAATTTCTTGCTCTCGAGCGATGGATATGGCAGCAACTAAGGTCTTGGGATGGTGAGCCCGAACAGCTGCTGTGAGAGACGGTTTAAGGCAGCCCACAAATTTCTCCCTGTAAAACATTTCATCGAACTCTGGGTAGTGGATTTGGACGGAAATTGCCATGGAATCGAAACGTTCAAGGACATCTTGAAGAACTTCATCATCCTTTTGCTTGAGACACATGATGTTCTCCAGCAAATTACCACGGTTGTCAGTATCGAACTGTACCAATACGGCTGCGGTAAAAGAGTCCCACGTAGTGGGTCTGGAATACACCAGGCCTCGGAACCATACATCAGCTATTCCTTCCAGGTGGACACGAGCAAAATCCAGTCTTTCTTCATATGAGATGGCACTGTAGATGGAGAAAAAAGAATTGCTACGCTCAATCCATGATCTGGGATGAAGACCATTGAACTTAGGGAAGTCCGTATATGGCATTTTGGCCTTCTATCCTCGATCAAAATCATTACCCCTCTCAAGATCATATCGATCAAGATCAGTTGGGCAGGGTAGGGAGCGCTGGGGAAATCCTTCATAATTGGCTCGGGGTTGTGATGGGCCACCCAGATGTTTTTGGGGATCTCCCAAGACTGAGTGGTGGAACTTAGAGCCCGAGGCCGTATTAGGTCGGGCCTATAACTGCTGCAAAATTTCCTGGTGCATAGAAAACATTTGCTGCTGCAGTGCATCAAGCTTCGATTGAAATTCTGAATCCTTGACGGCGAACTTAGCATTCATAGTTTCAGCTAGTTTCTCCATAAGGGGAGGTAGAATGTCTCTGGTTTGATATCGGGGTGAGGAATCCGAACGTTCTGGTGGCTCTGGCCATTTGCCAGCCAAGACATCATAATTAGCAACTTGGTCAGAGTGTTGGGCGGGAGGTGGAGATGGAGGGATTTTCGTGGGGTTGGGTGCTTGGGGATGTAAAGTTAGTGGCATTTGGGATGGTGATGGATGGATCGTTTGGCTCTGATACGAATTGTAACAATATTGAGGAATGTTACAAGGGTTTGGCTAGATGATTTGCCAGAGGTCTTGAAGAAGGAAAGAGATGAAAGGAAAAGCAGACAGTTTGGAGAAGAAACAAATTTTTCTCATTCAACATATCTCTGTTCGTACATTTACGAGCTATTTGTAGACGTCGTACAACAGACGCACGATTCCACTATTTGTAACTTCCCACGACTCTTTTACTGAAAACACGTTCTAGCTAAATGGAAGGAAGACTTCAACTGACTCTGACTGACTGACTTAACTGACAAAGTAAAAACGATTCTTTAAGTAAAACAACGCTTAGTAGCATAACTAACATAACTGAAATCCGGAAACTACTCTGCTTCTTCAGCCTTCTTGTCTTCTTCATTATTTTGGATCCTGCTTCTTTTTCCCTTCTTTTTCCAAGTAGTAGGTAGATTTAGTACACTTTGTGGCGTCATGATGATTTTGAGATGACCTACAAGCCGCTATTAGACAATCCGGTGGCATTTTATGTAGTTGGAAAAAGGACGTATTCACAATGGCTAGAAGCTGGACAATTGATGGAGCACTTGGAATAGAAGGCAGTTGGGGTTTCGGATGAAATCTGTATCATTGTAGTTTACTCCTCATGCCATCCATACCAGAAAAGATTGTTGTGGACAGAGATCCTGATCATATTACTGACAGCTGCAACCACGAAGATGCTGCGTAGTTGGAGATTTTAGTGCAGTCATGGGTGCTCAAGAAAAAGTAGAATTGCGCACCTATTATGCAACGGAGTCACAGGAATTCACCAGTTTCATACATCAAGCAGAATTGATTAACCTTCCATTCTCAGGCACCAATCTAACTTGCTACAAAATGGATGGAACAGGGGGAGCAGACTTGATAGGTTCCTGGTAAATACAGGCCGGATTGATACTTGGCCTGATCTAGTTCAATCTTCCCTTCCAAGAACAATTTCAGACCATGTACCGTTCTTGCTATCTTAACAAAAGAAAGATCAGGGTTCTAAGGGCCTTTTTTTGCGCAGTGTTCTTAAAACTATAATTGGCTTATAATCACCTTTTTTTTAAAAATTAGTGTTTTGCGCAGCCAACCTTCTACTAATTGTTCTTATTTTAAGAAGGTAAACCTTCTAAAAAATAAACACCTCAATACATATTTTTTTTTCCTTCTTAAAAATTAGAATGACATATTTGTAATTTTCACAAATTTTAAAATAAATTTTTTGCCAATATGACCCGGGCCCGGCCCAGCGGGCCGCCCGTCTTCTACGGGTCGTGCCTGGGTCGCGAAAATGCGACCCTACGGCACGGTGGGTCCAAAAAATTCCAGACCCTCCGAGACGGCCCGACCGGGTCCGAAAAATTAATCTACTGTTAATTTTGATAATATATAATTAAAATAGAATTTTAAATAATTATCTTTTAAGTACTTGCGCAAAACACCTCTCCTTCTAAAAATAAGAACAATTAGTAGAAAAAGTAGTAGAAGAAGAAGTAGAAGAAGGTCCGCGCAAAACACGGCCTAACTACTCCTACTTCATTACGACATGTGCAAGATTGGCCACTACGTAAAACAGGGAAAACATGGAAAGGACTCGTTCAGCTCGTGACTTATTCTTCAATCTAGATATTCCCACGTGGACTTCTCTTATTGGAACTCCTTTTCTTCATGTGCTCATGGCCAACCAATCGCGGATTACCACATCACCTTTGTCACTTATTCGTGTAACAATGTCGCTGTCTTGAGAACATCCTTGCCCACAAGGATATTTATCAGGATAGTGCTGTTTGATGAAGTTGGCATCCTCCCATGTACCTTGAACTTCAGTGGATCCAACCCAATTTATGAGCAACTAGTTATCGGTCCGTTGGGACTTGGAACCATACGTTGGTCTAGGATTCTGATGGGCTCGATATGAAATTCTTCATTTGTGCTCATTGGTGGGGGCTGTGGAGAATTATCTTCCCTAACTTTCAGTTTACTTTCAGTTTTTCTCTAAGGAGAGAGACGTGGAATACTGGATGAATTTTTGATCTCTCTAGGAGGCCAAGACGGTATGCGACCGGACCAATTCGTTCAATGTCTTAAGGGACATAAAAACAAGAGGCCAACTTCATGTTTCTCTTGAATTGGATTGAATTTTGTTGGTATGGATGGAGCTTAAGGAAGAACCAGGCGCCTACCTTGTATTCACGTTCAATTCTAGTTCGATCCGCATTCTGCTTCATCTGGTGCCTATCTTTGCTTAAGTTATCCTTAAGCAGATCTGTCATATTTTTCCTCTGACGAAAGAAATCCCAAACTGTGTTGTTGGTAGTATGTGATTCCATCGCAGGTAATGGTATATGTCTGGCATCATGTTCGTACAGAGCTTTAAATGGAGACATACATAAGCTAGAGTAGTAGGATGTATTGTACCAGTATTCGGCAATAGGTATCCATTTGTTCCACGAATGCTGCTTTGTGGTGCACATACAACGAAGATATGTCCTGAGGCAGTGATTGACTCGTTCGGTTTGCCCGTCTGTTTGAGGATTGTAAGATGAACTAATGAGGGTGGTAAGATCACATTGGCAATAGGTATCACATTCATGGCAAGTTGGACACCATCTTTCTTCATTAGTTCACTCCATAATCTGTTTGTAAATACTTTGTCTCAATCAAAAACTATATGTGAGGGAAGTTCGTGCAACCGATAAATGTGATCTACGAATGTGTCTGAGCCACTCTTTTTGTCGTGTAGGGGTTAGATAGTGTGAGGAAGTTGGCATACTTGCTGAATCGATCAACCACAACTAAGATCACTAATTTATCGTCAGATTTGGGTAGTCCTTCTATGAAGTCTAGGTTGATACTCTTCCACGATGAGTCTGGTATTGACAATGGCTGAAGTAACCCAGCCTGATTGGTGGTATTCGGCTTACTGCGTAGGAAAATATCACATCTTTGGATCCAGTTTACAACATCTTTTTTCAATAGAGGCCAATGGCATCTTGATCTTATGGAGGGTAACGCCTATGCCTGAATGACCTTACAGTGGATAATTGTATAACTGGATGAATATCTGCCATCACAGTTTTGTGTTGCATCCCACAAAGATTCTGTTATTCCATCTCAGCACGCCTTGTTGTAAATTGTATTGGGGGTATGCATACTTGTTGATGGTCTTTGTCTAAATGGTGGTAGCAAAGACTAGGTTATTGGCGTAACTGGAGATGACCTCTTCCACCCATGTAGAGTTGCTACAGGAGATATGAAAACATTGGTTTTCAATGTTAGGATTGTTCCTTGATAGGGTATCAACAACTCTGTTATCGGCCCCTCGTTTGTAGTGTATAGTGTAATCATATTCCAGTAATTTTGCGGTCATTTTTTGTTGTATGACGGTGGTAAGGCATTGATCCAGGACATGCTTCAGGGATTACTGATCGGTCCAGATAATAAATGGGCCGCCTTGTAGGTAGTTGGTCCATGTTTTGACAGTAAGGATGATGGCAAATAATTATTTCTCATAAGTGGAGAGTTGTCGTTGTTTTGGCCCCAATGCTCGACTGAAGTAGGCTAATGGTCGCCCTTTTTGACTAAGGATAGCCTCTACTCCGTTATCACATGCATTTGTTTCTAGGAAGAACACCACCAAGAAATTGGGGAGGCATAAGACTGGTGCCTTGCACATAATGTCCTTCATAGTGTTCATGGATAGTTCTGCTTCAAGAGACCACTGAAATGCATTCTTCTTCATCAATTATGTGAGTGGCTGGCTAATAGATCCATAATGCCTGATAAATTTCCGATAGTAACCTATTAGTCCAAAGAACCCGCAGAGAGACTTTAGATTTTTGGGACTAGGCCAATCCTTCATAGCTTGAATTTTTCTGGATTTGTTGCTACGCCGTCTTTGGATATGATACGGCCCAAGTATTGGATACTCACTCGACCAAATGAGCATTTAGACATCTTGGCAAATAGTTGGTTTTGTCTCAGGATATCCAACATTGATCTAAGATGAACAATGTGTTCTGTCCAATTCCTGTTGTAGACAAGAATGTCACCAAAAAAGACAATAACATACCGTCTTAACATCGTCGAAAATACTGTGTTTGTCAACCATTGGAATGTTGTCGGTGTATTACAAAGGCCAAAGGGCATGACCGAGAATTCGTATTGTATTTGATGTATCACAAAGCTATTCAGATGGATGTCTTGCTCGGCCATATGGATTTGGAAATAACGTGATCAGAGATCAAGTTTACTTAAACAAGACGTGCCATGGAGTTCATTGAGCATTTCATCAATTATCGGAATAGGGAATTTGCTCTTGATGGTGAGCTTTTGAGATGGTGATAATCAACGCACATTCACCAGCCCCCATCCTTCTTTTTGACGAGCAAGACAGGCGATTCGAAGGGACTATGGCTCGAACATATCAGCCCTGTTTGAAGCAGCTCTGCAACTATGTTCTCAATTTTATCTTTCTGAAAGTGGGGGGTGCGGTACGGGAATTGTTTCCTGGGCTGTGCTCCCAGTACGAGAGTGATCTTATGCTCAATGCTCCTCAAAAGTGGTAGGACATGTGGCTCACAAAAGACATCAGATTGTTCTTGGAGGAGAGTGTCCAAGGTATGCTTAAGATCAAGGTTCTGTGAAAATGTGTTAGCAGCTATGTTTAAGCAGAAGCCTGTTCTGTCAAAAGATAGAGTAGAGGTTGTGGCATATGAGTCCACCAGATAGAATGTAATGCGGCCTGTTGTGGTTACATACGCAGAACAACAAATTTTCCCAAAACTACCATTGATCCAGATTTGAGTAAATGAGCCATACCTTCCACCGAGATGCAGTTGAGGTCAGCTGCATTCCGGATGGTTTGCATAAGAATTGGGCATCCTTAGTCGTGAAGGGTAACCGTCATGGTCTTATAGTCGTAGACCACAGGGTTGTAATTCTTTAACCAATCTCGACCTATGATGAGGTCAAAGTTGTGTAATGAAAATTTCCGGGGAAAACAAGAGAATGGGGTACCTTGAACAGTCCATTAAAAATTCTGCCAGATAGCATTAGTTTGATTTTGGACACCATCCGCAACTTCGATATTCATTGGTGTGAATAACTCCAACTCGCAATTCATCCGTTTAGTGTATTTGGTATTCAAGAAGCAATGTGAGCTTCCTCCATCGACCAGAATGTGATTTTTTTCTCCTTTGTACGAGCCACACAGTTTATAGGTGTAAAATGTGGTACTGTCACTGATGGCATTAAGTGAAAGTATACCTTCCATCATGTTGTGATCTTCGTGGTCCATGGCATCCTCCGTTGAAATTCAGTGCCTGGACCAATCATTTCGACGTCACTCTACAAGTAGTATAATTGCGTGGTACACTTATGACCTGGAGCAAAAGCTACCCCACACTTAAAACACAGTCTCTTACCAATATGCTCCTTAAGTTCGGCCTGCGATAATAGCTTACATTTTGGTGGTGTGGCGATTGAGGCCTGGTGTAAGTAGTTGGCCGGTTCTATAACTTAGGAGTAAGTCGCTGTGTTGCGGCCGTAGTGACACTGTCCATCATGTAATTAACTGTAACCTCTTGAATCTTAAAAATGGAAATGGCTTCAAAAAGTGTTCTGGGGCCTAACGAACGAATGGCAGAACGAAGTTGAGATTGCATAGTCAAATCGTTCGAGCAGTGCTGGGAGATTCTTATGCAATCCCTATTTTAAACAGAGAAAGTCCTCGAGGATATTACTCTGGTCAACCAAATCAAAACGTACCCAAATGGCTGTGATAATATCGTACCAACACGTTGGTCGATCCGTGGTAAGATTGCAAAACCAAGTACCAGCTGCCCCATCAAAATGCATTCGCGCGAAGTCAACCTTCTCATCATAAGTTAATCCCGTGAGATAACAAAAAAACCTGATGCTCGTTCCATCCACGAGCATGGATTATGGCCACTGAATCGAGGAAAGTCTGAATTAGGCATTTTGACTCGCCGGTTTCGGTCATAATCCTCAGGCGTCTATCATCCCATTCAAACAGGCTGTTGTGAAGCATGTACGAACGGGTATAGTTTTCTGGATGCCAATTTCTCCTGGAATAGCCTGAATGAAATGTTGTAATAGGCGGTCTTCCAAAATACCAGGAAGTCCCTTCAAATTGTCTGGTCACAACTTGGAATATACCCTATAATGGGGGGGTGAAGGGATGGTAGTGTGTCGGATGTCGAAAGTGTCAACCCGGGAGGATATAGGATAGCGGGTTGGCTCTGTCCATTTAGGTTACTGTGAGTCTCCAGTTCGTGAAGGCGATCCATGACTTCACCAACACAGTGGAGTATGGATTGTTTGTTGGTGGATAAGCGGTTGGCGACATCATCAGCTAATTACTTTATTTGGGATTGGATTGAGGACAACATATGCTGGGGTGGCAGGGAAGATACATTTGCAGCTGGTTCAACAACTACCTCAACCAAAGAGAAAGATGCGCTGACAGGTTGTTTGGACGTATCTCCTTTGGTTTGTTGGCAAGTATTTGTCCTAGTTGAAGGTGGTGGTGAATCGTATAGGCTCTAATACCAATTGTTACAATCCAGATGGATTGAACAGAGGAAGATTTGTAATGATAGAAACTGTATATACTAGTTCAGAATCGAAAAGTAATAGTTAAAGGAAAAAAATAGAAAATTTGTGGGTAAAGGAGTCTTCTCATTGCTTGCCTTTTCTTTTGTCCTGACCGTCTCCTTTGTACCCGTTTTTTGGACTAATAGACTCAACTAACTATTCCAGACATCACTATTACACATGCAAGACTCAACTAAAACAAATAAACTAACTACACTGGCCACTACATAAAACAGGGAAAACATGGGAAAGGGATTGTTCAACTAGTGACTTATTCTTCAATTTGGATCTTCCCACGTGGCCTTCTCTTATTGGAATTCCTTTTCTTCTTGGCCAACCAATCACAGATTACCATGTCACCTTTGTCACTTAATCGTGTAACAATCTGTTTCATCTGAAGCAAGTATTTTTGCGCTCACATCATTGTAGTATTAAGTTTTGCTTGTGTATATATAATTCTCAGGTGGTGGTGATCAACTTCTTTAGCTTCTTCAGAGTTTTCTGGATTGAGCAAGCATTTTTCCATGGAATAAGGCATTGTAAGAAGTTAAAAAGTTTTACCAGTAATGTATTACTTGGATGTTCTATTAGTCTAGAGCGTGGTTCATTAATTTGATTTCTTAAAATTTCGATATAGGCTCTGTTTCTTTTGTCTCTTTTGAGGGAATCCTTTTTATTCGTTTCAGGCGAAGTTACATAGAATGAGGAGTGATTTTAAGAAGTCTCACTCCTGGTGGTGTCTCTTTTGAGGGAATCCTTGTTTATTTGTTGCATGTGTTGTTATGTTGAATAGAGTTGAAAAAGGATTTTCAATCTCAAGTGAAAGCATCTTTGGTCATCATGTGATGAGTGGATATAAAAGAACATGTTTTTGAAGTTCAGTATACTGTGTCGATTTAGTATATCTCCAGTCACGAATGTTATTTAGTTTTTCTACGAAATGGATCGGCAATCTCCTTATCCTAATGAAGAGCACTTGGCCTTGGTGGGAGTGGTTCAGACTTGAATGGTAAAGAAGATGATGATGCATCAACCGTTGACTCTGAATCAAAATCAGAATCAGATGATTCTTATGTGAATACTTACTGAGGAGTGGAGCCTTATAAAGAGGGTTCTCTAATTAGAGAACGAGCTTCAGGAAGTGAAGAGAACTTTCAGATACAAAAGAGATTGAAAATAAGGAATCCCCTTACGAAAGTTCTGAAGTTGTTGTCAAGTTAGCAACGTATGAAGATGAATTAGAAGCTGCAAAATAGAAGGTCCGGTCGCTCTCTATGCTTTGAAGTTCTTTCAAGAATAATAACATCAGTTTATTAGTTACAAAGACTTACCAATTTTACGAGTTATCACAAATATCGTCAAAAGATGTATATCAAATACAATGAGCGTTTTTCAATTCTACACAAACATCATAATTATTAAAAATATGCGATAACTTCTATCTCTAGTTTTTACCAAAAGCACCAATAGAGGCCAGAGCCCTTTTATAAATAATAGCACATTTGTGAAAAATCGCTTACACGCAAAAAATACCCTTCTACTCATAGCTTTTTTCAAAATTCTTTGCCTTTTGCTTGAGAAATTAATATTTTAATTTTTAATTAAAGTAATATTTTATTAATTAAAAAATATTTAAATTAATACATGTTTTAAGCAAAAAGACAAATATGTTAGTTAGTGACATAGAGCACCAATCGGTGCACTTGTTATGTACACTGAATGATGTATATCATTTTATTCCTTGAGTTTTGTATATATTATGGATCATTTGAGTTGAGGACTCAAATTGTGGAACTCCATAATTTAATCAAGACTCTAAATTAGTCACTAGTCTCAAAGTCATTAACAAATGAAAAACTAGATGACTATATGGACTAGCATGTCATGTTTTATAGACCATTGATACGAGGTATCTATTTAATCACATGAAATATGAGTGTACGGGGTACATGAGTATTGGACTTGACCTATATTGGCTTACTGGATGAATTGTGTTTGTATCATCAGCAAAGTCATAGTATTAATTAATTTATCTGAAATATTCATAATTATGGGTGATGAATGTGTATTACGTGAGGCAATCAAATGCTCCTTTTAACCGAGGGATTATAAAGGTTAGTTTTTCGAATATGCATGATTAATGCTGAAATTTATGGAATATCAAGATGATACTTTTGTCCATCTCATCACGGATTAGATTATTAATATCCCTGAGCCCCTTGATGCAGTAATAATTATTACGCATGCTTTTGTGATTATGGGATAGTCACATATTAATAATTATGTACTGAAGATCAAGAAAGTAATTAATGGTCAAGAATGATATATTCCTACGCTTGACATTAATTATTGGATATTAAGTGACAAAAGAATTAATACTAAATGAGATTAAAGGATCACAATTTGTCTATATTAAATCGAATCATAATGCATTGCTCGATGCCGCTTATGATTTATAAAGTAATGAGATTAATTTATTACCGATTTAGATATTGATTCTACTGGGTTGCTTTATTTTATGAACTGAAATATTAAGAATTAATTATGTGGGCATAATTGACGGGTTTCACGGATGAGAGCGAGTTGGTTTTTGGTGGGACCTGAATCCAATTTAATTGCAATTAATTGGATTATTTTGCAATTGGGCTCGAGTGAAACTCAAGCCAAATGACTTTAAATTTCAATTGGGCTTTGAGCCCAAGTGAAACGAAAAGAGGCAGTGTAATTAGTTGGGGAAAAAGATGAGGATTTCTCGACCAAGTCTTAAATTTGAAGAAACTTCGTGAAAAGAGAAAAACATACGGTTTTCACGAAAACTTCTGCCGCTTCTATCCGCGTCGCCGACGTGAACTTCGCCGGAATTAAGGGTCTAGCAGCCCCTTTTAGTTAGCCAAGGAGTGCACGCATATAGACCTCCTAATTTGGAGGTTTTGTGATCTCCAAATACGCAGGTTTCCGTTCGATTCGCAC
>JAOWBN010211226.1:0-13907 GCA_028565015.1 Pinguicula moranensis | reverse complement strand
AAAGCATGTCAGGAGGTGCTTATTTTTTAGAAGGTTTACCTTCTTAAAATAAGAATAAGTAGTAGAAGGTTGGCTGCCCAAAACACTCATTTTTTGAAAAAATGTGCTTATAATCCAATTATAATTTTAACCAGCCTGCGCAAAACAGGCATTAAGTCTAGTTGTAATCAACTTTTTGTGGGCCTCCACCATGTTCTATAAACAATTAAATGTTGAGATTTAAAAAAAATATTATATTCAGTTAGAATGTGTGTCTGAATATATTTGTACATATTTACAAATTGGTGTTGATCTATTGAGAGAAATGATATAGCGCAGGACAAAAATAGCGCAAGACAGTACAAAATAAATAATTATACTCATGTGTTAATTTTTGTATCAATGTTCAACACGAGTGTATAATAATGAAATCGACTCTATCTTGCGCTTTTTATCTTGCGCTATATCATTTTCGAAGTGAACGATGACAATGCCCAAGTAGTCAGCTATAATGAAAGTTCAAAAAGAAGTGAACGTTGGCAATTCCCAATCAATTCTTATTGATAAAGAACTAAACATTATTTAAAAGAGTTGTGCTGTGCTTGTGCATGAGGGTGGAAAAAAACTTTTGGTAGTGATTTCTTTTTAAGAAATTTTTTGTAGTATAAACTTGATTCGGATTCAGAATTCTTGCCAGAAAATTATTGCTTCCTCAGAAATCAAATACAATTTTCACTTCCAAATTACGGAAAAAAGATTTTCACTACCATCTTGCTGATTAGACTATTTATTACAAGCACTTCTTTCATAATTACAAATACATGTGTTGTACTATTTTTTTTTGCATAATCCAGCAAGTTTTTCAATTCGGAAGCACAACCATAGTTGTACATTATTTTTGGGTCAAATCAGGGGATAAATTCCATCGAAGAAATAGCATGAAATCATCTTCGAGTGATTGAACCAAGCGAGACTTGCGGTTTCTTGACAAACGCTCTGATCTCCAGACTTGCTCTGGTAGGAACGGTTGACCCATAAGAGATGCTACTTATAAATGGGTCATCACATTCCAAGTCTGATCCAAACTCACAAGAAACTAGTCCTACTGAGGAGTTACTAACGGATAGGCTATCAAAGTTGCAATCCACAAAAGTCTAGCTCTACCGACATTTTGCAACAGCAAATCACATCAGAAGACTTCTTTGCCAACAAGTCAGCCTTCTTTTACAATGACATGGTCTTTAAGGATATTTGGATGGTTCTATCCTAGGACCCCCAGCTACTCTCCCCACAGACTCAACCAAACCAAACCCCGCATTTCAGGCCTGATACAATGTTGGCCAACAACTGCTCTCTCTCTTCTAATCTCCTCTCTCACAGACGAAGCACACAACCTCATCACTGGCAAGCCAACCACTAGAGAAGTATGGAGCACTATTGAGCAAGAATACTGTGGAATCAGTGTAAGCAATGAACTTAGCCTTTGAGATCAATTTCAATAGCTTCAACGCAATCATCTCCCAGTTAAAGACTAGGATTAGTAATTTCTCACCCTCTGTGACCATCTTGCCGCCCTCGGATGTCAATGGAAGTAAATAGAATAGAGCTTTTGAGAAAAGCTTTTCTGTATTTCATTTGATGTGTCTTTGTTTACATACATGGGGTAGATATAGGATTAGCAAAGGGATAGATATGATAAGGATCATTAAATTAATCCTTACCATTTACAACTTAGGTAAGTTGACTAGATCCCTAATTTGTGTAATTAATACTTTTCCATTTCTAACATTCCCCTTAAGTTGGAAAGTTGGGTCTTTGATGCCCAATTTGCCCAATGCTTCAATAAATGTTGTACTCGATACTGCTTTTGTGAATATATCTGCCAACTGATCTTCTAATCGCACAAATGGTAAACTAATAATTCTTGACTTGAGTTTTTCCTTGATAAAGTATTGGTTTATCTCAACGTGCTTTATCCGATCATGTTGCACTGGATTTTCGGAGATACTGATAGTTGCTTTGTCGTCACATTTCAAAGGACACGGTTTATTCATTTCAAATCCAATATCGGTGAGCAAATTTCTGAGCCAGAGTACTTCAGTAAGTTCAAGAGCTATTCCTCTAAACTCGGTTTCTGCGCTTGATAGCGCGATTACTTTCTATTTTTTACTTCTCCAAGTGACTAAATTTCCTCCAACTAGCATAAAGTATCCTGGTGTTGATCTTCTATCAATGGGACATCCTGCCTAATCAACATCAGTATATTCTTAAATGTCAAGATGTCCGTTCTTATTGAATAAAATTCCTTTTCCGGATGTTCCCTTGAGGTAGCGTAATATTCTCATGGTTGCTTCCATATGGTTCATCTGAGGTTTGTGCATAAACTGGCTGACCACTCCTACTGCATGAGCTTTGTCTGGTCTAGTATGTGACAGATATATGAGTTTTCCCACTAGTCTTTGTTAATGATCTTTGTCAGCCAGTTCTGCATCTTCATCTTTCGTCAGTTTCATATTCATCATCATGGGAGTTTTAGTTGGCTTGTAATCAAGTAATCCTGCTTCTGTAAGTAAATCTAGGATGTACTTCTTATGAGAGATAAAAATACCTAATTTTGTACCTCAATTCCTAAAAAATATTTTAGCCTCCCCTAATCCTTCATCTCGAATTCTTGAAATCGATTATGTCGAAGTTGTTTTATTTCTTTAGAGTCATTCCCTATGATGATCATATATAATCCACATATATTAATCAAGCGATCAATTTGCCATGTTTCTTCAAAAATAGTGTGTGATATGAGTTGCTTTGAGCACATCCATATCTTTCAGTGCTCCTGTAAAATGACCGAACTATGTCCTTGGGGATTGCTTAAGTCCATAGACCACCTTTTTTTAATTTTGCACCCTTCCCCTTCCTTGAACGTTATGGCATATCCTGGAGGTGGTTCCATGTTTACTTCCTCTTGGAGATCACCATGAAGGAAGTCATTTTTAACATCAAATTGGTATAGCGGCTAAAGAAAATAGAACCCTGATGGTGTCAATTTTTGCAACTGGCGAGAATGTCTCAACATAATCTATGCCATATGTCTGAGTATACCCCTTACCAATCGCGCCTTGTATCGCTCAATGGTTCCGTCTACTTGATGCTTCACAGTGAATAATCGACATCCGACAGGTCATTTTTTGGTTGGCAGCCTACATTTTCCCACGTGACATTCTTCTTGAGTGCTGTCATCTCATCCTCAATAGCTTGCTTCCATTCAGGTCTCTCTCGTGCCTCAACTACCGTACAAGGAAATCCTCAAAATATAAAGAGGTCATAAAGGCCTGTGATGTAGTCGCCAATCTCCCCGTAAAAAGATTTTCCATGGGGCATTTTGATGTTTGGGACACGTGCTCTGGTTCATATCGTTTGCCTATATTCCTCGGGTTCTCATGGGAGGTAGAGTATAACCTCCTGGGATGAGTTCTGGTGTGTCTCATATAGTATCATGTCTGACTTAAATATCATTACAAGCATTATCACACTAGCAATATCAATTACCTCAAGATCCCGTGACGGTGAAAATATGGGTTTTGGTGGCTAAGCTAGGAGGTCTTGTTCTGGTCCATTGACATCAATCTCCATATCAGTTTGAATCATAGTAGGTAGGCTAAGCATAAGCAACCAATCGAGTGGGTCAAAAGATGTCTCCCCCTGAACACGAGATTGGGAGTAATAGTAGAACTCTGTTTCAAGGAAGTTGCAATCCAGAGTGGTATACATTTTTTGAGATGATGGATGATAGCAACGATACAATTTTTGGTTAATGTCGTATCCTACAAATACATATTTAAGAGCACTAGTATCAAGTTTGTTCCAATGAACCTTTGGAATGTGGACAAAGACAGAGCATCTAAAGATATGAGGTTGTAGGGACACGATTGGTGGAATGTTGGGGTGTTTGGATAGTGTGTGGGTTGGAGTTTTGAGGTTTAAGATTTTGGTTGAAAATCTGCTGATAAGATAAATGGCAGTTCCAACAGCTTCAAGCCAAAGGAATTGGGAAACCTGAGAATCAATCATCAAGGCACGAGTTATTTCCAAGATAATCTGGTTATTTCAATCAACTACTCCAATTTATAGAGGGTGTAGGAATAGGTAGTTTGGTGTATGAAACCATGGTTTTGGAAGAAAATTTTCAAGGTGGAGTTTATTAATTTCCCCCATTGTCATATCAGTAGATACGAATATGACTCTGAAATTGTGTCGAGATCATCGTATAAAACTCATGAAACTTTTCAGGCAAATTAGACTTATTTTTCAAAAAATAAACCCATGTCATGTGTATACAATCATCAATAAATGTAATGAAATATCTAAATACGCTATTATTAGAGTTTAGAGCAGGACTCCACACATAAGAATGTATAAGACTAAAAATAGTAGGCATACGTGTGCTTGTCAGGGGATAAGATTGTTTATAACTTTTGGCCAAAATACATGTTTTGCAAGAAAAATCAGTTTGATGTTTTCCTAAATGAGGAAATAATAGTTTAAGATACCCATGGGATGGATCACCCAGATGACAGTGCCATAACCATGTTTCACTATCTGTGGACCGTGAGTGAATCCAGTAGTTCTTTGTTCAATCGCTTCATCCACATAATAGATGCCTCCATGCTCAGTGTCATACCCAATGATCTTCGTCGTCTGGATATCCTATAGTAGACAAAAGGTGGAATACATTAGAACCATGCAATTTAGCTCTTTCGACACATGACTTATGGATAATAATTTGCATCTGTGGGATGGAACATAAAGACAATTTGCTGTCTAAATATGCGTTCTACTCGGGACTGTGGAGGTCAAGAGGTCTGCGACTTCATATGCTATTGTATCTGTTGCCCCGCAATCAAAGATCCATTGAGGATTTTTTGGTGTGGTAGCATCTTTAAACGCACATGCCTACGCTGGGTCACTGTTCAGTGAATGTGGTGGGTCCAAATCTGCAAGATCAAAGCATCCGGGTGGAAAATATTTTGAATTAGAGAACCCATGATAGTTCTGTAATTTTTGTAGAACTGAGATAGTAATTTCGTGATTTCTTCAAAATCAAGGGTGCTGTCTGCATTAGTGTACAACTCAAGGACACATCTACAATTTTTGAGGCTTTTCTGAAACTCAGGGTTACGTGTGAGATTTCTGAAACCCACTTTGCCACTATCTCACGATACCATATCCCCATGTTCCACTACCTCACCATCCCCATCAAACTCTGACCTCTCTTTCCCAAGAATATCTCATGAACCTGACACCATCTCCACCCCACCCCACCCCATTACCAACCTTCACCCTATGACTACTCAAAATAAAGCTGGCATATTTCGTCCTCGAATCATTGTTGACCACTATGACATTACTTCTTTTGGTTTCCTCTATGCACTATTGGCTTCTACAGAGCCCTGAGGATTTAAGTTTGCAACTAAGCACCCTAAATGGATTGCCGCCATGGATGAAGAAATCAACGCTCTTAAAAAACCATACATGGGACTTAGTTCCACGGACTTGCTCATACAAATGTGGTTGATTCAAAATGTTTTGTTTTTATATAAATACCTATCTGATGGTATCATTCACCGTTTCAAAGCACATTTAGTTTCTCGTGGATTCACTCAAATACCTGGTATTGACTATTTTGACACTTTTAGCCCAATTGTCAAAACTACTACTGTACACACTGTTCTCCCTATTGCTATATCTAGATGATTGTCTCTCCGCAAACTAGACGTGAAAAATGCCTTCCTCAATGGCTATCTATTTGAAGATATTTATATGGAACAACCTCCCGACTATGTCAATCTGCTTCATCCAAATTATACTTGTCACCTCAGGAAAGCATTCTACAGTCTCAAACAAGATCTAAAGCCCTGGTTTTAACAATGTAGTACCTTCCTTGGCACTCTTGGTTTCTCGTACAGTAATGCTGATACATCTCTATTTGTTTTCTCTCAGAATTCTCATACTATTTATTTACTCTTATATGTCGATGATATTATTGTGACCGGAAGTGACAATTCTCTGCTTGATCGATTCATTCTAAAATTACACACTGAATTTGCTCTCACAAATCTTGGATCACTGACTTACTTTCTTGGTCTTGAAGCATCCACTACAGATGATGGCATCTTTCTCAACCAACTAAAATATGCTCGCGACCTTCTCGCTCGTGCACAATTATTAGATAGCAAACCTGTTAGCACCCCCATGGTGGTGTCTCAGTATCTCTCCTCCGATGGAGAACCTCTCTCTGATCAAATAACATATCGCTCTCTTGTTGGTGCACTACAATATCTTACCATCACGTGACTTGATATCTGCTATACAGTAAACTTTGTCAGCCAGTTCATGCATGCAACAAAATATACCCATCTTTAGGCCATAAAACAAATTCTTTGATGTATCAAGGGAACCGGGGAGAAGTGACACGTTAGACTAGGGGAAATATGCATATGATTCCATCAAAGAAAGGTTGGAACCCCGATTTCAAGTTGGATGAGGGACACCAAGTAGTTCAAAGTAGATCTGGTTCTGGCATAGGATGCATTAGACTAACTGCATTGGTACCGAAACATCTGATCAGGCCGTAAATAGGATTTTTTCTTCATTGGGTAAAGGTGGAGATAACTGGTTTGTAATTTCTTTCTTTGATATGGATGGCTAAGTCCCGAGAGAATTTCTATGCCATCCTTGATCTGGTTGTTTTTTCTATTGATTCAGTCCCATAAGCAATAGCACTTGGTTAATTGCTCGTAGGTTCGAATTAGGGAGAAGCCCTAATTGAGCATGCTTTGACCTACCCCCAACCTAGAGTAGTTAGATGCTGAAGTACAGTTGAAAAAACCAGTGCAAATAGAAAAAAACTATAGCTTTCTATCCCCTTGACTTCGGCGTGCAGGCAGGGTGAAGAAGAGTGTGGTGGTGTGCATGGCTCAAGAGACCTTATCTAACCTCCAACCATACCATGCTTGAAAAAATGAAATTTTTGAAGCAATAGGTGGCAAACTGGGCCTCTTCTGATATCAGTTCTATAGTCGCCTACTTAGATGCTGATTGGGCCAGATGTCCATACACTCGATGCTCTAATTTTGGTTTTGCACTATTTCTTGGTGGTAATTTAGTTTCATGGAATTCCAAAAAGCAACTCACAGTTTCTCGCTCCAAATGTGAGTCTGAATATCGAGTCCTTGCCCAAGGCGCTGCTGAAGTTCTATGGCTCAAACATTTACTCCATGATCTGAGTATCCAATTATCTAGCCCACCGACTATTCTTTGTGATAACACTAGTATTATTTTTTGAGCACAAATCCCAATGCTCACAAAAGGGTAAAGCACATATCTTAAATATCATTTTGTTCACGAACAAGTTCTTTATGGGAATCTTTGTACACAGTTCATACAGGTCGCCTTTCAACTAGTAGACCTTTTACAAAAAGTTTATCTAGTGATCTATTTACATTCTTTAGATTCAAACTTCACGTAGGTGTCCATTGCAAATGGAGTTGGAAGAGTCATCATTGACAATTCTTCTAGCTTTGTGCTAATAATGGACTAAAGCAAAATGGCTCCATTCAATTTCAGTGCTTCTATTTAGTGAAGTTGCTGAAATTCAATACATTTGACGCAATTCATATTGGGTCCCAACGGAAATAGCCTCTTTGTATAATTATAAGGGTAAGGCCGCATACATCTGATCCCCCAGACACCAACTTAGTTGGTAATATACTGGGTATGTTGAGTTGAGTTGAGTTGAGTTGAGATTTAAACTTCACGTTGTCTTTTATCCCTCACTCAGTTTTTGAGGGGTATTAACCCGCAAGAGATACTACTTACAAATGGGCCATCACAGTCCAAGTCTGACCCAAGCTCACGAAAAACTAGTCCTACTGAGGAGTTACTAGCAGATAGACTATCAAAGCCCAAAACTAATTGCAATCCACAAAAGTCTAGCTCTGCTGACATTCTACAACAACAGATCACATCAGAAGACTTCTCTGCCAAAAAGAAAACTGCAACATCCACAGACTTCCCTGCTAAAGAAAAGTCGGCGTTGATTTGTGCAGCACTTGCAGGCACCTCACAGAGGCGACACACCTCCATCCTAGAACCTACAAGAACCATCTAGAGAAAATGTAGCTATGATCAACACTAGAACTCCCTGGATGTAAGATGCAATGTATAAAAACCGAATGGAACATGTAAAATTATGCAAGGAGAATAGATAAAAACTTTTACACCAATAATATTCATTTATTGTATATAGCTACTCAAAAGCTTAGCACGAACCAAGACAACGTCATGCCAGGAAGACCCAACCTCGTTTACTTGTTCTTTATCCCGGTAGAGCTCGTATATGGAATTTGCATTTGCATTCAAATTGTTGACCGACATCAACCATTTGATGTCTTTAGGATCCACCAGAAGTTTGCTGTCTCCATCCTTCCAAGCGATCAACTGCAATTCACAACACAACACAAACAAAATTAACCTAAAGTTTCTAGTGACACATTGAGTTGAACAAAGAGTTTTAACTTTTGCCTTCGGCAGAGCTGCAAGGGAATTAGTGTAGTATATCCTGACATCATCCACAAGCAGAGAGTAGTTGGGAAAAGCATTTTGCAAATCTCTTATGTGACATTGGCTATTCCTTCACCTTGACTTCCCGTCCCATCTGAATGGCCCTCCTATGATAGATCGAAACTTATAAGATCAATGTTTCCATGGCAAATAGAGTTAAAAGAATTATCATAGTCAATTCTTTTGGCTTTTTCCTAATAATGGACTAGATCAAAGTGGCTCAATCGAATTTCAGTGCTTCAATTAATGAAGTTGTTGGAATCTATACAGCAATGACATAATGCATCTTGGGTCGCAATGGAAACAACCTCTTTGTATAATTACAAGGTTAAGACTGCATAACTCTTACCCCTAAATTCCAACTTGATTAGGAATATACTGGATAGGTTATGGTTTTGGTGGTCATAACCTTTGGCGACAATTATTACCTTATTCCTCTAGCTACGGCGAGATAAGTATCACAAACAACCCCAACCAACCAATCTTATAAGGCTTTCTATTCTTTGAAGGAGCTTCATCTCCCTCAATCGCGCTGATCTTCCACCTGAACCCAATACTCCTCCATGATGGTTCCGACCTCAACTACCTTATAACCATTGCCCATCCTGTACCTGTATTTGTGCACATTCCTTGCCAGGGTGATGATCTGCTCGACAAAAGGCTCCCACAATAGGGTCTCATATCCACTCCTACGTGCCATCATGGGTATGCCTTTCCACTGGCAACAATCCATCAACTTTGGTCTAGTCATTCAACACCTGCTCAACCTTCTCCTCAGACCCCTTAGTAGTTTTAGTAGTAGTCTCATTAGTAGCGCTTGACCCCGGATCATCCATTTTGATTTCATTCTCATGCCAACTCTCCTGGTAGTGTGGAATCCCCACTACCTCCATTATAAGCAGGGAGCATAGCTTTTGATCAATCTCCACCACCATTGTCTGATTTACAAGTTATTTACTGCCCACCTCCAGCAACATCTGTGCAACCTCCAGCAACATCTGTGCAACCTCCAGATTAGTTCTACTCCTGTTAGCCTCATCAATTTTTACAATCACTCCAATCTGGGTACCAATTGCCCCAAACGTAGCATCATTCAACACATGTATTGGCAGTCCATACACCTTAATCTAGCATAACCAATTAGACACCGCATTATGACTCTTTGTCACTGACCAAGGTGATAGTTCTGTGATCCACTTATTAAGCCATACATGGTCTTTAGATTGGAGGTTCACCAAGTCACATAACTCCTTCTCCAAGAGTAGGACATAATTAGCCCCCATTGGACTTAGGTTTTATTTTTTCATAAGCCAAATTTCATTGAATAAAAATAAAGTATACAATAGAGATAACAAAACTCCAAAGAATTGTAGTGAAAAGTAGAGATTGGATGTGCTCTAATCTAAGGAGGCAATTTTTACATATTCCGTGTTGGATAACCATACTAGTAGGATCTTTGGGATTATTATGCAGCGTTTTTTTACTCCACACCAACCACAATTATAGCTAAGGGTGATCTGGTACATGGCTCACCTAACATCATAGAAGATCACAAAGCATCTTTGCATTCGGATCATCGCCTCCATGATCACATCACGACCCTCGTTCAGGGCTATCACCAAGAGCAAGGAGGCGACATCCGTCAATGATTGGTGCACCTGGGTTAGGTGGAAAATGATTGTTTAGACTTCAGGCAATTGAACTATGTCTGAACTGAAATAGAGTCGCATAAAGGATTCGAAATAGGAGATATTATCAGTTCAGCCATTTGAAGTATGTATTGGTGATGTGCTTGTGAGCTGAGTGCTCGGTAGATGATGTCCATTTCCTTGAAAGCGTCAGCCTCGACAACCACCGCGTTTGCCGCTGCACGGGACCAGAAGGATAAAAGTTGGAACTCATGATTTCTTTGAGAACAATGCTTAGTATGGGTTGTTAAAAGTAGGCTACTCTTTGATGCTAAGTCATACTGGAAAACGCCCAGATTGTCACCCCACCTGTCTAACCCAAAAAATGCCCAACCCATCCCACTCTAGCCAGTCTAAAAGCAACACGGAACACCAACAAATCTCAAAAATCCCACGTGGGTATGTATTGGTAGAAGAAAGACAACAGAAGATGACAAATGGCGCCTTGAGGTGTCCTTCAACCATGACTCTACACGGATACCTCATGCCCAAGAATCCTCCTATAAAAAGTGAGGGCAAAACTCACTGAAAAGAAAAAGAAGATGAAGCCGAGGATTTTGGAAAAATCCTATCTTGTAAAATTACAGTATAGCCTCCTAAATTCCAAGAATTGGAAAACATTGCCCTTTGGCCCTAGTACTTTTTTATCCATTTTTCTTCTATAAAAAAATTTAGAAAATAACACATAAATTACCATTAAAACAGCATGTAAATAAATCCGACCACATTATTTTGGCGTCGTATGTGGAAACATGTACAAAAAGCAGCTATGAAAAATAATAACATATGGAGGAAGGCAACAATAGCTCTTGACCCAGGGATATAACCTATCAGCGACAATCCAATCCCGAAAATAGCCCAACATAAGCCCCATGAGCAACTCCGGCACTCGACTTCACAGGTCAAAAAAATATAACCAACATGTATCTAACCAATTTAGTATCTGGTCTTAGTAATGAATTTCGAGCTAGATAAAAGAAATGATCTCATGCTTTAAAACTCGAGAACCCCCACCACCAATACACACCAGCCAGGAGCCACAAATGCCCATTAGGATGAGCAAGGCATTCTGCCAAAAAAAAATCCAACAAGAAACTGTGGCTTTACTTTTGGTGGCGCTGGATAGGCTGCCTAGATACTCTGAAGATGTGGATCCCTGAGGGCACCTAAACTCCTTTACACTCTATATGGAAATGACATCTATATCTGAGGCTACGGCATGTAGAACCTTCATATTGATTCTAATAGGAGCTACGATCAATCTAGAATTTCGAAGAATTAGTATCATAATTCTTCGAGGCATTTGCTACCCATAAGTAGGTGGATCAACTACGGGTACATTTATTTGGACAAAAATACCAAAAAAATTACACGAGACCCTCAGGGATTATGTTCGTCGTTTAACCGAGATTGTATAGAGACTTCGGAACTATCACTCAACATAAGAATAAATGCAATAATACACGGGCTCCGGCATGACCCTTTGGTTGTCTCGCTAATGGATGCCCCCCAACTACACATGGTGCGCTAAGTCACCTATGTGGAAAGTATATTCAACGGGAAGAAATGGAGGGACCTTCACTCGTTGAAAAGGCTCGAATGTCCCGAAAACCATGGTATCCCAAATAGAAGAAGAAGATAAGCAACATCCTGTCAAAAAAATTGAACAACCTTTCAGACAAAAGAAGTATTCGGATTATCATATATTTCAAATATCTCGAGAAAAAGTCTTGAAAGCTATCCAACACACATGATTTCTAAATGCCCCGATAGAAATGAGGTATGGAATCCGCAAAAACAATCCTCCCAACTTTTGTCAATTCCATAAAGATCAAGGACATCGCACACAGGATTGCTGACAACTAATAAATGACCTAGAACGCTTGGCGCGAGATGACTACTTGACTGAATGGGTACTTCAGAGTCAAAGATAACACAATGACTGGACTGAGGAGGAGAAAGAGAGTAACCCGAAAGAGAAAAAACTTTGTATCTCAATGATCACCGGAAATTCAGTAGTAGAAGAAACCAATCAGGCCTGGAAGAGAGAACAATGGAGATTCCATCAAATAGCCCACATTCAGATGAATCCATCCGGACGACCAATCCAATTCAGCAATGAGGATCTCCAAATGATTATAGACGAGGTTGGAGGACACATTGTAGAAGAGTTTTTGTGGACCAAGGAAGCACGTTGGACCTCCTCTCCTTGGACGCTTTCCAGCGTATGGGATTAGAGACTGATGATATCAGGCAAATCACTACTTCGCTGCAAGATTTTGGAGGAGCTGAAGTCAGACCCATGGCTCCATTGAGTTACCTGCCACCTTTGAAAGCAAAATACAACGAAAGACCATTCTCATCACTTATCTGGTGAGAGAGACCCCTTTCTCCCACAATATCGTACTAGGGAAACCAAGCTTATTTCAACTGAAAGCTGTCGCCTCCACATATCATATGGTGATGAAATTTCACACAGAACACAAGATTGGACAACTAAGGGCCAACCTCCGTATCGCCAACATTGCTACACGATGTCCACCGCCAAAAAACGGACAATGACAGACATCCCAACATCCACTGTTGATCAAACAAAAATCTCGAGGACATTCTAGATAACAGAACCTGAACGTATTACCCCACCAGAATACAAGGAGATTCTGTTAAAAGACAGTGATTCAAAACTAGTTGCGCACATTGGAACAGAGTTAGAACCTAACTTTGAAAAAAGATCTAATCCAATGCCTTTGAGAATACGTTGGTATATTTGCATGGAGTTCACCTGATTTCTCAGGGATTAGTCCTAGCGTAGTGGTCCATCGTTTAAATATTCCCCAGGGACAAAACCCGTACAATAGAAGAAGGGACACTTTGGGTCTGAAAAAAAGAAAATCATAAAAGATGCATTTCAAAAGCTCCTTGAGGCGGATATGTAGAAAGAGTCCAATATTCAGATTGTCTCTCTAACGTGGTGGTAGTTCCAACGCCATGCGAAAAGTGGAGATTGTGCGTTGATTTTACATACTTGAATAAATATTGTGCAAAGGATTCTTACTGTCTGCCTCCATCGACCAAATTATTGATTCTACGGTCAGTTGCGAGTTGTTGAGCATGATGGACGCATTCCAGGGATATCACCAGATATTCCTATCACCAGAAGACCAACTCAAAATGACTTTTATGATAGAGAATGGCATATACTGTTATAAAGTGTTGCCCTTTGGTCAAGAATGCTGGACCAACATACGAGCAACTGATTAACAAGCTATTCAAAAAACACAAATAGGACACATTATGGAAGCATATGTCGACAATATGCTCGTAAAAAGCAGAAAGGCGAAGGACCACATAGCTCATCCAATGAAAGCTTTCAGCATTCTGCGGAGATACCAACTAAAAGTAAATCCAACCAAGTGTACCTTCGGTGTAAAAAGTTGAAAATTTCTCGGCTACATGATGTCTGAAAGAGGGATTGAAGCAAACCCTGACAAATTTGCCGCTTTTCAAAACATTGCTCGTATGTTGATAGGGCATTCTGTGAATTGAGAGAATACCTACCCCCCCCCCCCCAATATTGGTAGCTCTGCAAACCCTGGAAAACTTATTTGTTTATCTCGCAGT
>JAOWBN010211215.1:0-13910 GCA_028565015.1 Pinguicula moranensis | reverse complement strand
AATGTCGTATCATAGGCATATGTAATCTATCAAGCCTAGTCATTCCTTGCACAACTTTTGGTAGTTCCTGCTGGCTCCAGTAGCTCTTAGTGATTCCTTCTGCCGCCTGTTTTGCAAGAAAATCTGCAGCAACATTTCCTTCTCTGAATTGGTGCCTCACCTGGTATCTAAGTCCTTTAGTTTCAGCCTTGAAGGCTTTCCAAAAATCCTATAGATACCAAGGTATGCATTTGTCAGTTGTAATCCAATTGACCAGGAGTGTGGAATCTGTTTCTATGATCACTCTCATCCAGCCTTTTGATTTGCATAATCTCAAGCCTTCTGTTGCTGCTTGTAGCTCTGCTCCATTGATTGTTCCTGATCCCAAGTGGACTGAAAATGCAACCAGGCATTCCCCTTTTTCGTTCCTAACCAGGCCTCCTGCACTAACAGGTCCAGGATTCCCTAAGCAACTTCCATCAGTGTTGAGCTTCACCCAACCTGATGGGGGTTTGTCCCAGTAGACCGTTATGGCACGGTTGGATTTCTTGAATCTGATCTTTAATCCTTGCTGCTGCCTCAGCCTAGCATCCTGAACCTGCATTGATAAGGATAGATCATCAGGATCAGTTAGGTTAAGTAGGAAGTGACATACCTGTCTCCAGACTTGATTAGTTGAGAGCATCTGTCCCTCAAACCTTGCCCTGCATCTGGATAGCCAAATGAAACAAGTTAGAACCGCAGGTATAAGTGTAGATAGGAAACCACTTAATTCTTACTTTTTCCTGATTAATTGCCACTGTAGCATACGAGCCTTCCATCCCATAGGGTTCAAGAATACCATTCCCATGGTCTGAGCTGCTCTAGTCCATAGGCTGTTCCCAAGGGGGAGTTTGATAGCACATGATTATTGGTTTCTTGGTGTTTGTTTTGACAGCAGTGACAACATGAAGCTAGTGATACTCCTTTGGTCTGTATTTGGTCATCTGTGGGGAGACAATCATTCCATGCCCTCCATGAACACAGGCTAATCTTGGTAGGAAGGGCCTTATGCCATATCAGATCATCTACCAGGATTCCCTATTCCCTATTCCTTGTCACCTCCCATGCTGATTTGGCCGAGAACATCTCACTATGCTCTGGTTTCCAAACAACTAGATCAAGGTCATCTTGGCTATTTGGTGGTTGTATATCCAGTATTTCATCAATTATTTCTCTGCCAACCGCCTGCAGTAGCTGTTGCTCCTGCTACTGCCCATTGCAAGTGAAGTCCAAAAGCACTGCACCACCCTCCTAGACTTGTTCGACTCTTAGGGCCAGGATTCCTGTCCCTAGCCATTTCTCGAATTAGAAGCTGGTATTACCCCTTTGAATGATGATCTGGATATTATCAATGATCTCTTGCCTAAACTCCATAGCATGCTTCCATGATCTTGAGTCTGTATGTGTGATTGCCCGTAATAGTGCGGTTGTAATCTTTTATACTTTACACTCATGAATCTCTGCCACAGGTTCCTTTTCACCAGGAGGCTAAAACAGATCTTCATTCCAAGAGATTTTTGTGTCTCCTCTAAGCCCCTTATCCCAATTCCACCTTCAGCAGTAGGTTTACAGAGCTTATCCCATCTTTTCCAGTGTAATTTCTTCTTCCCATCAGCTTCACCCCAGAAAAAGTCAGTAAACATCCTCCCCATTTCCTTGAGTGCCCACTGAGGAATCCTCATAACAGACATGATATGCACTTGTAAGCTATTCAGAACATGCTTAATTAGTATCATCCTTCCTCCTTGTGTCATTAACTTGCCCTTCCATCCAGCAAGCTTACTTCTGACCTTGTCCAGCAATGGGCACAATGCCTGTTTATTCAGCCTCCCACAGCTGAGCCCCCCCCAGGTAGGTCATGGGGAATGCCCCCTCCTTAAAGCCTGTAATCTGTATGACTCTTCTCCTGCTTGATGGGTGCATATGCTTGGACAGGAACATGGCTGATTTAGCCCTACATAGAATCTGGCTTGAACACAGGCAGTAGATATCTAGGACCTTCATTAAGTTTCTTATGGACCTTGTATCACCACCTGCAAATATAAGAATGTCATCAGCATACATGAGATGAGAGACAAGTGGAGCACTTACAGGGTAGTGGAAGCTGCCAATGTCTCCTCTTTCAAATGCTTGGTAGATGGACTCGGAGAGCATGTCATGTACTAGAATGAACAGGTAAGGGGATAGGGGATCCCCTTTCCTTAATCCTTGTCCAGATTGGAAGTACCCGAATGAAACTCCATTTAGCTGGATAGAAAACCAATACCCCTTGATGCATCTTAGGATTAACTTGATCAGGTCCTCGCAGAATCCTTTAGCTCTCAAAATAGATTCCAGGAAGTCCCACCTCACCCTATCAAATGCCTTAGACATGTCAAGCTTCAGCATTACATTCCCTCCCTTGTGCCTCTTATTAATGGAGTGGACCATCTCTTGAGCCAACATGATGTTCTCAAATATATTTCTCCCTTCAATGAAGGCCCCCTGCTCCTCTCTGATAAGATCAGGCATTAGGGATGGAAGTTGCCTAGGAAATCCTGGAAGGGCCGGTGCGGGAGGGATTATCAGAGATCACACTGGATTCTGCTTGGCAACCTACTCAATCCACCTCGGAAGCAGCACCAACAATGGTGCAGAACTCCAAGCAGCTATAGAGGGTTTACGGCTATGCCATTCCCAAGGATGGCAAGATGTTATCCTGGAAACAGACTCTATGTTGCTTGTGCATTGGATCAAGGCAGATGCAGGAGTCCCATGGTATCTGTGGGACTTTTGGAAGGAGTTCAAAGTGCAGTATGCAAGATTGAGGTGTTAGGTTCGACACCAATTCAGAGAAGGAAATGCTGTGGCTGACATTCTAGCCATGCAGGCAGCATCTGGAGTTTCAAAAATTTACTGGCATAAGGAGGAGCTCCCAAGAATGGCGAGAGGCATGGTTAGATTAGATAAGCTTCACATGCCATCTCTAAGGCATTACTGATGTAACAGATAGGCTTCAATCAGGTTTTTCTGGACCTTGATTAGATGAACTAGAAGTGATATCCAGTCTAGCCTAATTCTTGTAAAGGCTTAGTTCTCGCCTTAAGAGAACATTGATAATAAAAGTGGGAATTTTATCAAAAAAAAGATCAGGCATGAGGCATGTATCCCTGCAGCTTGGCCACAATGACTTTGGTTATCAGAACTCGGACTGATAGGTCTGAATTTGTCAAAGGAGTCCGGGTGATCAACCTTTGCAATCAAGGTAATAGTGTTTGAGGTAAACATTATTGGTAGGTCCCCCCTGCAAAGAAGTCCTTGACTGCTTCAATGAGATCTTGCCCTGTGATTGACCAGGTGGACTTATAGAATCCAGACCCAAACCCATCCGAGCAAGGAGAGATGGTGCTTGGAATGGACCATAGTGCAATCTTGATCTCCTTATCGGTTGGAGCATTCAGCATTACCCCATTGCCATCCTCTGATAGTTTCTTGGAAAACAGGTTATCAAGATCAAGTGTGGGAGGGGTATGAGTCAGGTTCTGGTTCTGGTTCGACAAGAGAGTTTTGAAGTGCAGAATAGCTGCCTCATGCATCTCCTTTTTCCTAGCAAGAACAGATCCGTCTTGGAGTTTCATTTGCAAGATGTTGTTTTTATTCTGTCTTGCTCTTATTACTGAGTGAAACAATGCAGAATTCCTGTCACCACTCTTCAGCCAGTCTCTTTTTGCAATTTGTGCCAAGCGTGTCATTTCTCTATTTTCCCATAGATCCAATTCTCCTTTAGCAATGTTGTAGGCTGCCTTAATTGTATCTGATGTATGACTCTGAAGCTCTTGTTCCATCCTTTCCACCTCAAACTGTAATGAGGTTATATGCATTTCAGCCCTCCCAAAACTCTTTCTATTCCAGGTATGAAGTGCCATCCTCATCCTCTTTAACTTACATCCCAATGCTACTAGTCCACGGGATCCTGTTGGGGAGTTCCAAACCTCAAAGACAAGGTTCTAGAAAGAGTCATCTGAGGTCCACATCTCTTGAAACTTAAATGTTCTATATCCATAACTCTGAGTCAGTGCCACTGTCTGCAGCAGCAAGGGCCTATGATCAGATGATTTTCGTTCCAGCAGCTGATAATAACTTGTTGAGTGGGAGGCCAAGCACTCAGCATTCACTAGTACTCTGTCAAGGTGAGCCCATGCCCGCTGTGATCCAGAGTGCCCATTGCACCAAGAAAATGTCTGCCTTTTCTCTTAAGATCCAAAAGTGTACATCTATGAATGCACTCATTGAACTCCTGCATTGGCTGGTTGGGTCTCCGGGCTCCTCATTGGGTAGTTTATGGTGACACTAATATCGGGATTCTATTTTATAAGGAAATAGCAGGTTTCTCATTGAGTTTTTAAAAAGCTGGTATGCCAGAGTTAAACAATGCAAATATGTTGCTAAGTTCCTCATATTTTTTGCGAAACCAGAGCTTCTTCAATGACCCATTATTTCCTGTCTTGCATTGTGCTTATTTTGCAGTATGACACAAAGTATTACTATGAAATTGGGAATGGTGGTTCTTCTAGAAAGTTTTGGTTTCAAACCCCTCAGGAGATAAATCCGGATGCAGCTTACAAATTTGGAATTATTGGTTAGTTTTTCTTTCACTAATATAATTGAAACAGATATGTTTTTTGTTACTGTTGTGAGCTTAAGTTTCAATACTTCTAGACAAAATATTATCTTGTTAAAATCAAAAACATAGGGTTTTGTTGAACGACAGATATTTACGAATTTATGTTGGTAGATTATTAATCACACTTACATTTTGGTTGACTATCTTTAATCTGTTAAATGAGTACATGGTGGTGCATTGCCTTCTTTAGATGGGTTTTTTACCAGTGATGCTACCAAATACAAGTGCTTTCTGCTCTTTTCTTAAACATTTCAAAAACTTTTGAACAAAGGCATACCAATGCACTAAAAGCCATTCTTATTAACCATAGGTTAAATTTGTAGGTCAAAGGAAAGAGCAACAAACGATTATTTCTTTCTCTCCCTAAAACGTTTTCTCCTGCTTCTCTCTACATGCAGTGCACTCACCCCGCACACACCTCACACACCGCCAGTTCGATGGCGGTGGAGGCGGGGAACCACCGCCTCTCCCTGCTCCGGCCGCCACCCTGAGTGCGGCGGAGCACACCCGAAATTCCATGGCGGCAGATACTCCGACGCGACTGGACACTCGGCCTATGGCAGAAACCACTCAGCAGGTTCGCCGGAATTGGATTGACTCGCATGCTCTACAGGAAATTGGGGTTTATTACTAATTTTCTGGTTGGCTGGAAGACTGGGGATATGCGAAAATCTTTCGCACCTCTGGGCGAAATCTCTACCATATTCACGCCGAAGAAGCTGGATAAGGATGGGAAGAGGTTTGGATTTGTCCAATTTAAATCCATTGTTGATCCCATTGGTAAGACAATGACCAAGCTTAACTCGATGACTGTGGAGGAGCTAACACTGAGGGCGAATGTGGCAAAGTACCGAAAAGGATCGAACTCAGCTAGGAAAGCCGCGATCCGGCAACGAATCACGGCGGCAACAGCTCCGCCAGTCCGTGTCGTCATAGATCCCACCCTAGAGGAGATGAAATGGTTGGAATGGTGCCTCGTGGCTACCTTACACGGGGTCTCTCAAGACCAAATATCTAGAGAAGTGCGAGAACACACCCATCTCGCACATCTAAATATCTCTTTGCTCCAAGGTGCTTAGGTTTTGATCGATACCACCTCTGAGGCTGAGATGCGAGCTTTCCTGCAGTAGGAAAAAAATGGCAGGCTTTGGGCCTCACTGACATTCAGCAGTGGTCTCCACATGCGGCAACGCATCAGAAAAACTGTTGGGTGAGATTATTTGTCATCCCGGTGCAATGTTGGTCCCAACGCATATTCTGTGCTCTGGTTGAGCCAATGGGTCAGCTACTACAGGTGGATTATGGGCAAGATGAACAACAGCACTACGAATCCGTGCGATGTCTGGTACGCAATCAAAGCCCGTTTCTAACAATACTTTCCATCACTTTGGTTACTACTATTGGCACTTATCCTGTCCAGGTTCGAGAGGAACCATGAACCTGGAATTGAGTACCATCTACTCTTCGCCAGCGACCTATGGGGGAGCGTAGTGGCGAGCAAACACTAGATGAAATGGCCTGGCCTTCCTTGAGGAAGGAGGAGCCACAAAAGACAGCTAGGTCGCTGAGCACTTTTGAAATCGGAGAGTCCTCAAAGGCGCAACACACTATGCAAGAGGAACATGATCTGGGACATCACCCTTTCTCAGCTGAACCGCTTTTTGCCAGTGAGAATGTCCATGGCTTGCCTTCGTTGCCTGAGCATATGGCGCAAGAAGGACAAAGGCCGGGTGAGCCACCTACCTTTCCCCTAGATGATCCACCTCTTGATCAGGCGAATATTTCAGATGATGAGCCCCAACATATCCTGCCTCCGTTGGCTGAAGCAGGTGTTTCACCTGTGCCAGCTACGGAAAGCATAGGGCTGCCCCAACATCCACTTCAGGAGGAAACTGAGGTCCCAACCATGCACCATCTATTAACTGAAGCAGTGAGATTATCCCACCCCAAATGTCGCTAGCAAGCTCACCTCACACCTCCGAGCAGACGCCTAAAGGTAAGGAGTTGGTGCAAACGCCTAAATGTACAGAGTTGGTGCAAACGCCTATTTTATATACTAGGCGAAGCAAGACCAAGGGCACTAACTTGAGTGATCAAGAAATCATACCCAGTGACATACAAGACATGGCTGATCCCCTGCAGATCCTACAACCCCTAGAGATTGTCAGTTGCGAGGAAGCAGCAACATATGATCTGGCGACGTCAGACAGATGATATATTCAGTGTCTTGATATGGACACAGAAGCCAATAATGGAAGGGTTTGGTGCCTAACAGATTCTGATCGTGAACCTGACAAATTGGTGTCTGAAGGTGAATTGCTTGACTCAATACAACCTCCGAGCAGTAAGCTCTATGAATCGGAGCCCATACTTTGTTTCCGAGGGTATAAGGGGTCACCATGGCACTTGCGGAGGTCCGTAAGAACACCTAAACCCCCAGGTACCTACAAAACTAAAGGACCAGGGGCACACCACCAGGTTGAGTGGCTCTAAGCCATGGCTGGAGAAGTTTTCTTCTGGAATAGCAGAGGCCTAAAGAAGGCCAAACCTCATTTGAAACATTGGGTCAGGAAGTTTTTGATTGGAATCCTAGCAATAGCCGAGCCTTTTCAACCAGGAAACAAGATCAGCAGCCTATCGTACTTCCTTAGATTACCATACACTGCATCAAACTCTGAACTTAATGGCAAGCTATGGGTGCTTTAGAGGGAGGAAGGGTCCTTTCAAGTTCTCTGCTGCCACGAACAGGCCATCACAGGACAATGGAAATGTAGCCAAATGGACGTGATTGTCACTTTTGTCTATGCAAAATGTGTTGTTGTCAAGAGAAGAGATCTCTGGTTGCACCTAGAACAGATAGTCCCCGAGGGTTTACCTTGGATAGTGCTCGGAGACTTCAATGTTTTGAGATCAAACAGAGAAAAAGGGGAGGGGTCATCCGGGAAGCATCACCCATGCTGGAGTTTAATCAGTGTATAACCAGATGCGCTTTAGTGGATCTCAAGTCGAATGGTAGGCAATATTCTTGGTGCAATGGACATTCAGGGATGCAGAGGACATGAGCCTGCTTGGATAGAGCACTTGTGCATGTTGATTTCTTACAATGGCAACCTAGAAGCTACTATAAACTGCTTGAAAGGAAATCATCATATCACAGCCTCATCCTCTTACATCTGAATGAGCAAATTGAAAAATATGGTCACAAGCAATTCAGGTTTCTCGAAATGTGGACATCCTCTGAATCTTATGCGGACCTTGTCAACGAGACATGGAACCTGCACTCTAGAACCTCAGGTCTACTGCTGCTGCGACACAAATTGAAAAGAACGAGGACAACCCTTAGGCAATGGAATAAGGTTCACCTTGGTAGGACTGAAATCCACATCTTGGCATTGGAAAATGAGGTTGAGAACTTGGAAATGATGCTTCAGAATCATCCTTCAGACAAAGCTGAAGAGCTCTACCCAACAAAGAAAACAGAACTCAGCACTTGGGAGCACAGAGAGTTGAAGAGACTGGAGCAAATTTCTAATAAAGTCTGGCTGAAGGATGGTGATAGAAATACAGCTTTGTTTCACTCTGTGATCAAGATGAAACAAAACAAAAAACATATATCATGGATGAGACTTGAGGCTGTGAACTATTTCCAAACCTTGTTATCCCATCAGCCCACAAGTAGCTTTCCAGCTGTAGGGGAGTTGGAAGATCTTTTCCCCTATAAGCTGTCAGATGATGATAATGGTAAAATTCTAGCATTGCCAGAAGCTGCCAAAGTCAAAGCTGCCCTGTGGTCGATTCCTAACACAAGCTCCCTGGGCCCTGATGGGTTTGGCTCAAGTTTTTTCAAGAGCACATGGATGATTACAGGGCAGGACTTCATCAATGTTGTTAGAGATTTTTTTGGAGGGGTTGCCATGCCTCGAATGTTTGCTTCGAACACAGTCAGCCTGATCCCGAAGGTCAACAACCCTGATTCCTTTAAAAAATTCAGGCCAATCAGCCTCAACACTGTTGTGTATAAAGTGATCACCAAGGTTTTGGTTGGAGAAACAACAGTATTTCAAGAGGTAAACACTTTGCCAAGAGTCATCAGAGGACATCTGAAAATGGATAAAGGAGGACTTCCCAATATGCGGTTTGACTAATATGTAATAGACTAGCATGTGTTTTAGTGGAGCAACCTTTATGGAAGGAAGGGTAGGAGGAGGTGACATTTAAGTCCTGTACCAAGGTTTCTGGCCTACTCCAGTTTTCATTAATAAAAGTAACTTTATCAAAAAAAAGGTTTTGGTTGGAAGATTAAAGCCACACATGTCTCAACTAGTAAGTGAAGAGCATGGGGCATTTCTCACTGGTCGCAGCATCTTCGAAAACACAACATTAGCACAAGAAATGGTACAAGCCTTACATAAGAGAGAGACAACATGGAGGAAATGTGATGCTCAAACTAGATATGGCAAAAGCTTTTGACAGGATAAACAGGTCGTTTTTGGAGCGGGTATTGAGAGCTAAAGGATTTAATGCCATACTGACTAAGCTAATCATGAACTGTATTTTTTTTGATGAATTTCCCACTTTTATTTAATGACCCTCTTTAAGTGAGAGTCGAAACCTTTACAAAAGTCTGGGCTTACATGAAATACCCTGGATCATTCAAACATAACAAGCAACCTTCCAACTATTAGGAGCTAGAAATATGGTTCCTACATGAGACCAGTCTAATAGATGGGAGGCCTATTCTATCCATCCTGAATATGCCTTTAGCAAGCTGGGGTAATTCTTCCCTGCTCCAATTTACCTCTATTTTTTCCACTAGCTGCATGTTTAGCCAAAAGATTAGCTAGTGCATTCCACTCTCTGTATTGATGCTGAACAGAGAGGTTTAATCCTCGAGTTTGAGCCTTGAAAGCGTCGCAATATTCCCAGAGGTACCAGGGAGCACATGAGTCTCCCCGGATCCAGGTAACTAGGAGCATAGAATCCGTCTCTAGGATGAAACCTCTCCATCCTTGGGAGTGGCATAGCTTTAATCCTTCTGTAGCCGCCCTTAATTCTGCATAATTGTTGGTTCCATTTCCGAAATGGGTTGAAAAAGCAGCAAGACATTCTGCATTGCTGTCTCTGACGATCCCTCCTCCCCCTGTAATGCCAGGATTCCCCATACAGTTACCATCTGTGTTGAGCTTAACCCACCCTTCTTCAGATTTCTGCCAGCGGATGGCCTTTGGACTAGAATCAGGTTTACATCCAATGACAATGTTGAGATGCTGTATTAGATGCTCGTTCTGAACCTGCATTAAAAGATCCATGTTAGAAAAGCAAGCTAGCATTGCAATATCATTCCTTACCTGCCACCATAGTTGTTCATCCGTCCGGTGAAGGCCTTCAAACCTTGCCTTGCACCTTCTAATCCACAAGTGCCAGGTTAGAAGTGAGGGAAATAGCTTAGAGATGAAGCCTCTAGTTCCTGATTTTTTTGTGATCAACAGCCATTGAGAGATTCTTGACCTCCACCCAGTGGGACCTGCAAAGGATACTCCCAGTAATGATGCTGCTCTATCCCACAAATCTGATGCTGCAGGAGAGTCCGAGAGGATGTGGTCTGAAGTTTCCTGGCTCCTGTTTTGGCAGCAGTAGCAACATGAGGCCAGTTGGATACCTCTTCTCCTAACATTCTCATCCGTGGGCAGAATATTATTCCACACTTTCCAGGCACAAAGGTTGACCTTAGCAAGGAGGGCTTTGTGCCATAATAAATCTGCTGATGGGATTTCTTTATCTCTGGTTCTTATTACCTCCCAAGCAGATTTAACCGTGAGCTTACCATACTGATCAGGGTTCCAAATGGTTGTGTCAGTCCCTTACGTTGGAGTTGAAGGAGCAGTTGCCATTATCTCCTCAGCAGCTAAATCTCCCACATTTGACACAAGCTTGTGTTGTATCCATTGCCCGTTGATTGCAAAATCAGCAACTCTGGCTCCACTTTCAACAATATGTTCCACTCTTAATGCAAGGACCCCCTGTCGCTAGCCACTTGTCAAACCAGAAGCTGGAAGTCCCCGTCCGTATGATAGTCTGAATATTTTCTATGACCTCATGTCTGAATCCCATTGCATACCTCCAGATTCTAGAGTCTGTGGGTCTACATTGTCTGAGAACCAGGGGCTCCAACCTATAGTACTTTGCTTGAAGGAAGCGCTGCCAAAGATTTTTACCAACCATCATGTTGTAGCACAACTTCATCCCTAGGCCTTCTGGATTTCTTTAAGATCTCGAACCCCAAGGCCACCCTCAGGGGTAGGTTTGCATAGTTGTTGCCATTTCCTCTAATGTAGTTTCTTCTTCCCATCAAGCTCCCCCCAAAAGAAATCTGTCATTAGGCGCCTGATCTCATGTAGTGCCCATTGGGGAAGATTCAATCTAGCCATGATATGAATTGGCAAGCTTGTCATAACACTTTTGATGAGAGTGAGTCTGCCAGCTTGACTTAGAATTTTCCCTTTCCAGCCTGCAAGTTTTTGTCTAACAGCTACAAGGAGCGGTTCCAGAGCTTGCCTACCAAGCCTTCCATTGTAGATTGGGGCCCCAAGATAGATCATAGGGAGCAACTTTTCTCTGAAGCCAGTAATCTACTGGATTCTGATCTTGCGAGCTAGGCCTATATGCTTAGATAGAAAATTGCAGACTTTCCTTTGCATATTTCCTGACCCGACCAGCTACAATATAGATTCAACACTTGCATCAGCCTCATTGATTGAGCATCCCCACCTGCAAATATAAGAATGTCATCAGCATACATTGTATGAGAAATAACTGGAGAACCAACAGGATGACTAAAGTGAGCAATCTCCCCTCTGTTAAAAGCTTGGTGGATTAATTGAGAGAGCACATCCTGTACAAGGATGAAAAGGTAAGGGAAAAGGGGATCCCCTTGCCTTAACTCCTGCTCTGATTTGAAAAATCCCATGGAGACACCATTGAGCTGGACAGAAAACCAATGATCCTGTATACATCTTTTAATAAGGTCCATCAGTGACTCCCCAAACCCTTTAGCCCTTAGGACTGCTTCTAGGAATAGCCAATTAACCCTATCAAAGGCGTTAGACATGTCTAGCTTAAGCATTACATTGCCTCCTTTTTGCTTCTTATGAAGGGAATGAGCCATTTCTTGAGCCAGATTTATATTCTAGCTTTTCAGGTATCTGCTCCTCATCTAGCAGGCACCGGAATCTTCCAGCACCACAATCAGCCGTTGTCTCCAAGTTCTGAATATGCCAAAGATCCTTAGCATTTTGCCCTTTGCACAGTTCCACACCACTGTAATTCAGGTCCTGCACCACAAACTCCTTACATAAGTCTGTTGATGAACCGGACGGTGTGCAGCTAACAGCCCTGTGTCCTTTGCCTTTGTTTCGCTTGACATACCTCTTTTCCAGGTTATCCAACCTAGAATTGATAGAGTCAATACCATCTACCAAATTACCACAGCTTCTGTCCTTGGAAGGGGAGAACACAGATTCCCATCCTGAGATGGAACATCTGGCAGCTTCTGGTCCTTGTCCAACTCACCAGCAGCAAGAGGGATTTGGATAGGATCAGTAGCCACAAATTTTAATGCCGTGGAGATATCCATCTGATTGCTCTGTTGACTAGTGCCACCATGACTGTCCATCATGGCTTCCTTGGTTGCTACCATCTGCTGATCAGTAATCTGTTCACCCAAGGAGCCTGAGCACTCACTATGCTCCTGACTATTTCCACCTGGGACAGGGCACATTCCCAGGTCAATGACTGGTCCTCCCATAGCAGTTGTAGCCTTCCCCTTATCCCTCAGAGTTGCTGATCGCAGGGTTGGCCACACCTGCTCATCCAAAGCCGCTGACTGATGCACTTCCAAGGTTGCGCGCTGATCCGGGGACAGCTTCCATGTCTTGGATTCCTCCCTCACTTGGCCTGGGTATGTCCCCACCTTTGTCACCAACGATATACAAGGCACATCCAGATGTGGATCAATCTTTCGCACCAAGAGCCTCACCGAGGCGAAGTCCTGATAACATGTACGTGGTTCATCCACCATCAGCAATTGACCAATGGGGTTTACAAGGTCAGAGAAAATTCTCTTGTTCCAACATTGAACTGGAACCCCCGTCAGACGAATCTAGTGGTCATTGGGATGATTTGCAGCAAATGGCGACCATTTACATAACCCAGAGACACCCAGTTCCTGCCATTTTGCAACCTCATTAAGGAAAGCTCCCATCTCCTCCTCTGAAGTTGTTTGGATGAGCACTTGTGCTCCAGATAACATTGACACTTTCACATGTGCGAGGGCTGGCCTTTCCCGAACTTCCTTCGCTATCTGATCGCGCGATACTCCCTGGAGCGTAGCTACCGGGCACCATTCCAGCCAAGCCGTCTCCTCTAAGGTGGGATCCGCAACAATCGTCGCCGTAGCCTGGGCTACTGCGACCGGTGCAGGTCCAGGGGCCCTTCTAGGGATTTTGCGCGGGATTTCCTCTTGAAATTTGACAAGATTGGCCCGCAGCGTGAGGTCACCAACCCGAATCCCGTTCAGTTGGGATATTGTCTTACCTACTCCGTCTACGATTGAGCTGAAGCGAACAAAGCCAAATCGTTTCCCTGTTCTGTCTAGTTTCTTAGGTGTGTCGATTCTTGCAATCACACCCAAAGGAGAGAAAGCTTGACGCATAGCGTCGTCGGACCAGTCCGGTGGGAAGTTTGTGTAGTAGAACGCAACCCCTTCTTCCCGAAGGATTTGCGCATCAACCCAGTTCTTGCTCCTTCCGCGAAGCAATCCAGCGGTAGTAGCCTGGTTGCTTCCGGGTTGCGAAGCTGGGTCTGTAACATTTTCCCCCTCCAGCGGGGGCGGAAAGTTAACCCGTGGTGGGTCTGTGACAGGCGGAATTGCCTCCGCCTCCACCACCATCGGAAACCGACGGGGATGGGTGCGCGTGTGCGTGTGAGCAGCGGTGTGTTTTTAGAGAGAACCAAGAGCGTTTTTTTCTGAAAATAGCCGTTGCAGAGGTTGATGAACTCAATTTTATTTGAATGGCATTGATATATATATATATATATACGTCTTAATAATATGCAGAAATCATCATATATGAAAATGAAACATTAATTAAGAAAGGGGTGGAAAAGAAAACCAGCAGAGCTTTGGTATTGATTCATGTACCACTTGCTTTATTACGTTTTGAAGTTC
>JAOWBN010211214.1:0-25794 GCA_028565015.1 Pinguicula moranensis | reverse complement strand
CCCACCCACCCATCCCGCGCTTATTTTGGAACATAAATTTCAAATTGACTTGATTATTATTTATGTCTACTTAATGCTCGAAAATTGTGCCAGTAGAACAATCATAATTCTAGGATGATATCATAAAAGCGGGACAAGTCAAGAGAGTTAAAAGGGCTAAATATTTATAACCCTTAAACTTGGGGGATTCATGATATGAGCTTGAAAATGACTGGTAAAAGTCCATCAAGATACAGGCCCATTAATGAAGAAATGGCCTGGAGGATACGAAAATCAATAGTGTCCCAAGGCCACATCAAAGGATGGATTACACCTAAAAGATTCCACCTCGTACCCACAACACAACGGTTTGAGGGGAACGACCTGGTATGAATAATGAGTTTCTTCGAGGTGCACACATGCATCCCCATGAGAAGAAACTAACTGGCACCGCCAGACAAACTTATCTACCTCGAGCGACCAACAGAAGAGATAACGAATAATGGTCCCTAGCCACAAGTAGGTTCTATGATTAATTGTCACATAGAAAATTACCAGTATACCATGTGTAACTGATGAGTCGACTTTATACCTAATAAATGCAGACTATTTGAGTTTGATTTGGCTCAATAAGAATGATGGGATGTGCCTTTATATATGTTTTCCTTCATTTTGTACAATTAGGTCATTAATTGCTCTTTGAGAGAAAAGGAAGAGAAACAACCCCAAAAGCGAAGGTTTTGCCCAATTATCCAAGATGTGACACCACCTCCTGATCACATGACTATGTAAGGTGATATGTACACATATCTTTGCGCACCATACTTGGTAGGCGGACAAATGTACCCATGTACTATACTGTAAGCTTTCACGAGAAGTTACTGAAGTGGTATAAAAGGCATAAATCAACACAAAGAGAAGAGAGAGTAAGACAGGGGCAAAATTGTTCAAGAAAAGAGGGTTTTGAGTCACCATCCTTAAGCTGTGATCCGATTCTCTTCTTGCTTTGTGATAAACTCAATATTGTGTTAGTAGAATGATTCATGCCTTAAGCATGAGCTAACCCATTAAATCTCGAGGAACAATGTAACCCTTGGAGAACTCGGGGAGATTATTGAATGTTTACCATGTTTAGTTGTATTTATGGTGCTTGATCTTACTGTTCTTCATCCTCATTTATTTATATCTGACATTGAGCATAATAAAGGTCGACAGACACAAGTTATGCTAGGTATAGTAAGGTCCACATCGGTTGCTATAGCATGATAATGCATATGGAATTATTGCTACCGTGTGAGGATCACTTGAGAGTAATATCTTTGGTCTATTTGTATGTGGCATCCAGAGATGCTCATCTATAAACTAGAGAAGGACGCTAACAGCTCGAGAATGATAAGAGTCTAGGATAGGTGAATATGGTAGGTACAATACGACAATTAATCCATAACTAATCAGATTGTAATTCTACGCAAGGGATTCAAGTGGTGAAGTTGCAATCCCTATAGATATCTCAAACCTTTATACTAAATCTATTTTCATTCCACTGCATTTTAATCATCTTTCTTCATTGCCTAATTTGTAGCTTAATGACTAGAGTAGTATCAACGTCAACTCAGTTTTATTCGTTTCAAAGTGCATGAAACTTGTGAATGTCAGTGATTGTTATCCCAAACCATCCTTATCATCACATTATTACTTGTGCGACGTGTTCTTTTTTGGATACCACCAAAATATGATGATCTAAAGGTGTTTGGATGTCTTCGTTA
Organism: Pinguicula moranensis; assembly: GCA_028565015.1. Classification (NCBI taxonomy): domain Eukaryota; kingdom Viridiplantae; phylum Streptophyta; class Magnoliopsida; order Lamiales; family Lentibulariaceae; genus Pinguicula; species Pinguicula moranensis. Next base: position 24,049 of record JAOWBN010211214.1, on the reverse strand, counting down.
TGCTTCAAACGCCCTCCCTCATAAATATAAATGGGATGTTAGAGCATTTAATGAGTCTTTGTGGGTTACTGCTCTACCAATAAAGCACATAAGGTCTATGACCTGACTTCTCATTCCATCTTTATCTCTCAAGATGTTATTTTCTACGAACATATATTCATTTTAAATCCGTTTCTTGGTCAAACAATTCAGATTTGGTTCCTCCTCACACACCCACTTCTTATTCTATTCCATCACCACTTCATGATCCTGCGCACCCTCGCTCACCACCAGAAAAATAGAGTATTGCAAACTGGTTTTCAATGGAGTGGACTAATAATCATTCAAGCATTCCATCATGTGCTACGTGATGTGCTCAATACACGGAGTAGATTACCTGTATCTCCTATTCCAATAGACTACACATGTGCTGATAAGAGATGAAAATGTTTTTAGGTGCTAGTATTAACTTATTTTAGTATATTACATTTTTGTTTTCACATTTCACACTATTTTTTAACTTGTAGGGATGCTTGGGCGCATTGGACAATACCTATGTGTCGGTACATTCAAGCGGAAGACCAACCCCGATTTCGGACAAGGAAAGGGCATTTGGAAATAAATATTCTTGGCGTTTGTAACACTCAAGGGCATTTTATCTACATGTTTGCTGGTTGGGAGGGTTCAATGGCAGATTTTTGTGTGCTCCAAAATGCATTAACCTGACCAAATGGCCATTGAGGGCAAGCTCCAAAATGCAATGTTAAATATGCTATTTATGTTAGTCAGGTCTTTGCACAGTTCTGAAATATATCTTAATTGGTCGTTGCATGAACATATTACTTGTGTAATAGTTACAACATGGATTGCGAGGGTTTTCTAACTTCGTATAGGAAAACAAGGTATCATTTGCAAGAATGGGGTATTGCAAATAGAAGAGCAGAAAATTACAAAGAGTTATTCAACATTCGTCATTCACCAGCCCGCAACATTATAGAAAGAGCATTCGACAATCTGAAGAAGCGCTTTGCAGTTTTAAGGGTCCCACTTTCTATCACATAAATATACAATCCGACATTTGTTTGCTTTTGTTTGATTGGACAATAAATTGCGCCTTGTTTACTTGATTAGATATAGTTGCTCACTCTTTAACTATCATCATGTTGTAGTACCATAGAACCTGTGGTATGTTGTTTATCATGCGTCTATGTAGGGGCATAAGCATGGATGCATCTAGCCATTTTGATGAAAGAGAAGAGGTCACCTTTGAGAGGGTTGAAGAACCAACCCTACCGGCTGTTAGGACTAGGTTCAGCATCACAACATTCTATAAGTGGTCGGGAGCTAATACAGAGGCAGAAAGGAAGAAGATCAAGGTTGAAGAATCGCCGGAGCCGATCCACAACCAGAAAGTTTACTTGATGCTGGATAAGGAGAAGGCCCTACTGAATGCTCTGATGGATCTTGCCCTCCAAGGATGGAAGGCGAGACAGGGATGGAAGGTGGAAACACACTGTAAAGTTGTTGAGGTAAGATCTTTGGTGGTAGAGAGCATCATTACCTCAAAGAACGTTGAAAACAAAATACACAATTAGGGTAAGCAGTACTGCATGTTAAACAAACTCACAAAACTAAATAGGGTGGCAGTTGATCTAGATATGCATACTATAATTGTGGAATCAGAGGATATGTGGGCCAAGTATGCACAGGTAACATCAATGATGTTTATTTTGGTGTATTCATTTAATTTATGTATATGAATTTTTTTTGTCTTGTATGTTTGAGTAAATATGCATTCCTTTAGATGCTAATGTACAGGTGAACAATAAGTGCATGGCTCTCAGAGGTAAAACCTTCTTGTACTATGATATATGGTACGAGTTGTTTGGACAATACCGTACCACAGGATTAGGGGCTAGAGACCATGTCATGGTAAAAAGGGAACGTATTCCGACACCGGCTGAGCTCTATGAAATCATTGATGACTTTGAAGAACAAATCAATGATTCAACCAATCCCAAGGCAACAAGGTTTGACGATTAACTCCATTCAATTGTAGACAGTGAAGCTAGTGTCAGCCAGGGAAAGCGCAAGAAAATAGTTGCTACCAACCAGTTAAGCATCATCTGTAACGTCGAAGATACACTCTCCAATTTGGACGTAGTATTCGTAAGAGCATAATGGATGTTTACCAAACAGAAGAACATTATGGTTGAGTCCAAAATGCCAAAGATGAAAAAGTTGATGAACCACCTGTAGGAATATGAAGATCTAAACTCGGATAACAGGTTGCGCCTTGTAGATCACCTGGTCAGTTATGATGGACAATACTACTATTGGTCCAGTTCGGATGGAGAGGGTCAGACTGAATTGATCAAACTTTTTTGCGAAGGGAAGCTGAGCTAAATTGATGTATGCTTAGAAAGGACAAACTGAATTTATTAGATTACACATTTTTTAGCTATCTTGGGACTAATTTTGAAAACAGAATGACTCTTCTAGTTTTCGGATTAATTTTGATACAACTCAGAACCTTTATTCTATGTAGAAGTTGCATTGCATTGCTTCTGTTTGACCGTTGTTGGAAGTGGTTGCTTATTTAGCTATTACATCTCCTATTCAAGCATTGTTTTTCAGAGTGGCAAAAGGAATTTAATTGATTGAGTTTTTCATGTAGATTTATCCATTTTTTGTCTATGGAGCTATTTGCACTGTGCAAATCTGACTTCAGTAATGTGAGCTCATCAGTTTTCCCTTGAGATGCTATCTGTTTATGTACCAAATATTCTTTGGGAACTAAATAAATGTAAAGATATTTCTCCTCTAGATTTTCGGCAACAATTTCTTGAGATCTGTTTGTCGCTTTGAGATTGTTAATAATGGTTCCTATATCATGTAAATTAGGCATCGTATCTGGAAGAAGAAGCTCATAAAGCAACAAAAATCTGGCTCCCATCAACAACTATTGATTGCAGTTGTATCAAAACCTATTTGTAGATTTCTATGAAGAAATTCTTCATTTTACACTCAATATGCAATTACGTTGGCCAAAAAAAAAAAAGAATTGAAATTTGTTCTTCAATCTAAGAACAAACCTACAAGACAAACAATTATAAAACCCACACAATGTCATTGTAGAACATTAAAACTCAATCATGTTCATCTTGGAGGAAGCTATAATACACAAATCAGGGCTTGCAAAAGTACCAAAATACATACGCATACATATACCTACACAAATTTCATACTACAATAATTCATATAGCATACATATGATTTGAAAATAGAAAAAACCAAGAACTAGGTGAAATATTCACTAGTGACGCAAGGGGCTGAACTAGTTGCTGAGAAAAGATGGCGCTAAACATTCTACTCGGGTTCATGTCCATCAATGACAATGGGATCTTCAAGTTACCAATTCTTCATTTAGATGGTCTCAGGGGAGCTTCGATGGTGTCCAAAGGGGGCATTTCACGTGCATACATGCACAACGAGAATCTGGTAGGGGGCTTAACCAGATGATGGCAACCGGGCGATGAATCCAGTGGGCATGCGACGATCAACCCAGTAGGGTTTTCATTCCGTGCGTCGAAAATCTAGAGAAGAAGAATTGAGGGGGAATTGGGCGGATCTAGGGTTCAATCTAAGGAATTAGTAAGTTTATACCTCAATTTCGATGGCATTTTGTTAAAAGCACAATGAATTAAAATTGTGGAAGGACAAACCTTCGGTTGTCCATCAGTACCAAACGGTTCCATTATCGCACAAGTTATCCCATTTGTCCATTACCAAACAAGGGATAAATTTTTTTGACTAATGGTAAGATACCAGTTGTCCTCAAAGCGTGATAGTCGATATCCAGCTACCAAACACAGTTTAGAAGGACAAATGGTTTGCCAAATTTATTACAATTGAATCAAGAGTCGCCATAAAAGATGCAATAACAACTTGAAAAATGTCTTTAGTGGAGTGTGGTAGATGAGTAATTGAGGAGCGGTATAAAATTTAGACGCCTTTAAAATGTTTCCTATGGCTTAGAGTTCTTTAATTTGCAGGTCTTACACAAGGCAAAATTATGGATGAAATGAGAGAAAGGCTTGCACAGTGATGCTAAGTTTGGACACATATAGCATATTTAATTTAATGGAATGGATGTGCAATACATATGTTAGTTCTAACCAAGGATTTACCCTAATCCAAAGCCCCATCAACTTTCTTCACATTTGATGCGACCAACGAAAAAGTTCTCTTTGATCCAAACCATACAATTTCTATAGCAGCATGGTGTGGGCATGCATATTCATGAGTTTCTGCGAATAAGAGCTAGTGTGCCACAATTTTAATTTCCCAAAATTGCTTATCTATTACACTGGACAATGTGACTAATTCATAGAGCTTATTAGGGATAAAATGATCATTTTACTCAAGATGTAACACTTAATCATCTAGCCCGTACTGTGGATAGCGGCAATTGCATGTTATCATGTTGTTGTGTGACAGAGGTCATTTTCCATCACCTCAGCTAGGAGTCGAGGTGGATAAGGCCTATTACTGGCCGAGGTCAGTGAAGCTTTTCTTTATAGGTGACTTTGTGGTGTCTCCTCATAAATGGACATTTTTTAATAGGTTTCTTACCAGACTTTTCACCTCCCACATCATGAATCCTCCAAGTTTAAGGATTATAAAGTTGTAGCCATTGAAATTTACTAATTTTTTATCCTTATTCATATGTTCTGGTTTCTTTTGTGACTATTTGACTTTTGTGCCTTTTCACCTTTTGTGCGCCTTTTGGGTTACTAAGGGTGATAGTCCTCTTACACCGAAAGATTATTTGTGATATTATTGTAGTGGCTTTACTCATTCTTGCTTTGTCCATTTTTTTCTCCCCTCTCTTTTTGTGGATTCGTAGGGTTTTGGGCAATCAGGGAACATATATGGCCAAGATGCATAATCGATGATCCTAGGACATGACTTTTGGTTACTGAATGGGAAGTGAAACCGCATCTCCAGGAGCCTTGGGCGCTTCTTTCTTAGATGGTGCATCGGTTGCAACAGCAAATCTCAGATAGTTTGTTCAAGTCCCCATGAGACTCAACTTAACAGGAACTTGCTAGAAGAGGTGTACATGATACAAAAACAAGGTTTTGAATCCAATGAAGCCAATAAAGTGTGCAAACTTCAGAGATCCATTTATGAATTGAAGCAAACCTCTCTGAGTTGGATCATCAGGTTTGATGAGGCGATTAAAGGGTTTGATTTTATCATAAACCCTAATTAACCTTGTATTCATAAGAAAAGGTTGATAAAGATGCAATGACTTCGTAGTGCTATATGTAGACAACCTATTGCCTATATGAAATAACATTCCAATGCTTCAATATTTGAAACTTCGGTTATCCAAGCAATTCTCCATGAAAGACATAAGAAAGGTAGCCTACATTTTGGAAATTATTATCTATAGAGATAGATCAAAAAGTCATCTTGGTCTATCACAAGCTACGTACATAGACAAGGTGCTAAAACAATTTAGCATGGATCAGTCGAAGAAAGGGTTTCTTCTTATGGGGTACGGTATACATCATTTGAATAAGATATCACCAAAAATTGATCGGGATAAGATTCTAATGCAGAATATAGCATATGCTTTGTCTATTGGGTCTATCATATGATATGTTATGTACGAGACCCGATGTCTCTTATCCTCTAAGTGTTACGAGTAGGTTTCATTTCAATCCTGGCGACGAACATTGGATTGTCGTTAAGAACATTCTGAAATACCTTAGAAGTTATAAGGATTTGTTCTTAGTATACGGAAATTCATATATAGTAATAAAATGATACAGGAATGCGAGTTTCCAAACATATGTGAATGATTACAAATCCTAGTCTGGACATGTGTTTATCCTGAATGGAGATGTGATATTTTGGAAGAGTTCTAAACATGAAACAATTGTTGACTCTACAATGGACGTTGAATACATTGTTGCTTCAGAGGCTATAAAGGAAGCCGTTTGGATCAAGAAGTTTTTTGAAGAACTTGGGAGTGGTTTCAACTACTGCAGGACCTATCACAATTTTTTGTGATGGCAGCGAGGCGGTAACTCAAGCTAAGGAGTCGAGATTTCATCAGAGATCAAATCATGTAATGAGGAAGTTCCATCAGATTAGAGAAATAATATATAAGAATGATGTAAAGGTATAAAAGATCCCTTTGGGGGCCAATGTGGCTGATCGTTTGACTAAGGTATTATCCCAATTTAGACATGAACAACATGCACAAACACTCAGTTTGAGAAAAATGAGTGTTTGGCTTCAGGGCAAGTGAGTGTTTAATAGTGTTATGCCCTAAGGTTAATCATGTAGGGCGTTTGTATTGACACTTTCATGTGTATATACATATATATATATGATTTGTAGCAACCTTTACTATTTATTTATTTATTTACTTGCTTTGTTATAGCATACCAAATAGTGAAGCCTAGTAATAATAATTTTGAGTGTATCACAAAGGCGTTGTAATGACAAGACCACTCTAATAAGGTTATCAACTAAACATTCCTAAGCATAGTATTAATGAGATAAGGCATCACAAATACGAATAGTTTAGCTTATTCTAAGCCAATTCCTTTTGAAGAAAGTAGATGATCTCATCAACTATAGTGTAGTGACACTTAAGCTAGAAACATGGATGTTTGTAGTTGACAAGTACATCAAATTGAGCCACTTAGAGATCACCATATTGTCAAGGGTTGATACTCTACAAAATAGTAGGTATAAGTGATCCTTAAACTTGAGATCACCACATAGAGATCTTGAGTATGGATGTCATTCTTTAATTCTATTTGGAGTTACACAATAAATCGGTAGGTAGCCTTGGGAGTGGTTGAAGTGCGGAATGATTGTGAGTGATTAATAAATGATTCATTGCTCCTAACATGTTTGGAGAAGAAGTCTCTATGACTACTTGTAAGAAGTCATGGAAGCCTTTTGATAAGCTGGTTTTGGACCAATTTAATATTAGTTATTATACTTCAAACCTTCTATTCTTCAATGGATAAAAGTACATTTTATGAATATTTCTCGTGCTTTGCTAGGGTTTGATGAATATGTACACAATTTGAGAAATAAAGGATAAATGACCCAAATTGCAAGGCCGTGACCTCAAATTTACAAGTCGCAACTCTAGTTTGGATACCAAATGTGCATATTGGTGGGAAAGTGCAAAACCCTAAGTGCACAAGAAAGTATGGGATGGCCATTTTGCCCTTATTTTTGGCTCCACCCTTCCGATGGCATTTATCTTTCAAGACATAAATCACTTACTTGACATCAAATCATTGGTAGATCATTAATGGATCTAGAGTTGTGTAGGAGAAGCTTTGAAGGAACAAGGAGGAGCTCTCATTCGAGAGCTACAATTTGCAAAGGAGTTTGTTGATTCTCTTGAGATGTCTAGCAAGATGAACTCTGTTTGTGTTTGTTTTTGTGAAGCTCGTGCCGTGAGCATGGGCTAGAACCTCTTTCTAGGGCATGATGTAACCCTTGGAGGACTTGGAATTTTATTTTGAATAATTAGCATTTTGAGAAGTTATTGATGTTTTTTGGTTTTATCGTACTTCTTCGTAACTTGCATATGTCAAGCCAACACTTTTTAGTTCATTAATTTAGTTGGAGGTCGAGAGACAAAGACTACTCTAGACTTGGTAAACTAATACTAATTGCTATAGCCTGAGAATGTCTATTTAATTAGTGCTACCGTGAGAGAATTTCCTAAGTTTAATGTCTTTGATATGTTCAAGTGTGAGATTGAGAGATGAATGCTTACATATTGAGAGAGGATTGCTATTACTCGAGAGAGACTAGCGACTAAAAGAGGACAATCCGATAGACAAATAGATAAATGATTGAAAGGTAATTGAAGAAGAAGCTCTCGACGGACACCAACTGGCGAAATCAATTGCCTTAGGTCTCTTATCTAAGTGAATTTATAATTTACATTTAGTTTTTCAAACTGAAAAATACGAAAAATAGCTATTGACTTGTTATATTTAAGTATGTTCATGTTACATTTGTAGTTTAGCAACCCATTAAAAGGATCTTTTGTTCAAATTGTATAAAGCTCACCGTTTTTAGTGCTTATCATCTACAATTCTCATGGTTTGACACTCGTTTTTATCACTTTATTACTTATCCAACTTTGTATATTTGCAAAATATGTCAACACCTTTGCAAAACACAAGTTTAATTACAAAGAGTTTCTAACTTGTACTCAATGATCATGACTTCCAGTACAAGAAATCTTATGTATATCAACGAGGATGACAAATAACCTCAATATATAAGATTAGGGGCATGAACAAGGTGAAAAGATATTAATTACATGAGAGCTAATTCTTTAGTCTCCTTCCATGACTATTCTTTATGCTTGGAGGCCATGATATTTTGCTAGAGGTTACTCATGGTCTATAGACTTGAATTATGGATTAATGAATTACAAGTGTGTAATTCATTAACCATAATTTGATTATGTTTATTCAAGGCTCATTGCCAAGTTATTGAGAACCTATAGGTCACACATTAACATCATTCACTTGAGGGGTGATTTTGCAATTGTCGTAAAGATTAGGGGCTAGTTTTGAAATGTCCAAAACTTATAGAGGTAATTTGAAGTTTGTGAAACTTTAAGGACTTGTATGAAAATTTGGGGTCACAAATATAAAAAAGAAAAGTTCGTGTGATGTATATAATATACAACAAAACTTTGATTTTTTGTTGGATGTAACATATATGTATATTAATATATATGAATTTCTACAAAAAGTAGTATAAATATGACATCAATAAGATTACATGCAATTGTTGCATTGCCATTCAAAACACATGCCATGGTTGCATGTCCAATGAAATCACATGCAATGTTGTACTAATATACGAAGTGTTGTACATATATATATATATGAACAGAGGCATTCCTTATTTCTCTGCAAGTAATTATGTGGTAAAGACGTTAAATGAAGGTATTCCTTAGAAGACACCTATTATGAACAGAGGACCTGAACTTGATGATTATGGCCGTGAAGATTTTGATAAGGAGCGTAAAGTTAAAATGCCATATACTGACTTCCCTCACTTCAATGGCATGAAAGCACGGTCTTTGATTAAGCGTTGTACGCATTATTTCTCAGTCGACTCTGGGACACTTTATCATGAATGGATTGAGTTTGCAAGAAAGCATTTTTAGGGTAATGCTAATGCTTGGTTTAGGAGTCTCACGCATAATAAATCTATTGTATGGGATGATTTTATTGTTGCCATTCTCATCCATTTTGATCTCGATGATCCTGACTATTTGTTGGAAGAATTTATATATTTAAAGCAAGGCACACATGAGTCCTTATAGGAACTGTTGAGAAGGTTTGATGCTCTTGTACCTTTTGTTATGATCATGCATCCTTAATTTGGTGAATCCTTCTATAGAGAGAATGGTGGTACTCGACAGGTTCAGTAAGTACTCACCTTTTCTAACCAGGGCACACCCTTACAATGCAGAGTCTGTCGTGAGGATGTTCCTTGATCAGGTATACAGACTTCATGGTATGCTTACGGAGATAGTCGCTGATAAAGATAAGGTTTTCACTAATAACCTATGGACAAAATTGATGAAGCTAGCAGGGGTGCAATTCAGCATGTCATCCTCAAATGTATGGGCAAAAAGAGAGGGTAAATTGTTTTCTATAAACCTATTTACGGTGTATATGCTCACAAAAACTTCACTCTTGGTGTAAGTGGCTCCCATTTACTGAATTTTGGTATAACACTTTATATCATACCATTGCTCGTATGAATCCTTTTAAGGTCTTGTATGGCTATAAAGTCGACACTTGCCTATGCCAATCTCATGTAGCCCCGCCATTGAATCAATCAGAGATTTTCACCAACAAAAAGAAGTGTTACAGGACCTCTTAAAAGAGAATTTGATGATGGCTATGTTGGAAATCTACGCTACACCACATATCATGAAACATAATGGTGTGCGGAAGAAAAAAGATAGTGTGTGCATAAACAAAAAATTTAAGAGTTCCATACTTATGGTCCATACTGATTTACATAACTTGAAAAAGTGTTAGGAGAAGTTATACCTTAATTTGAAGCTTTTACCAAGCACTTGAATGTAGTTTTCTTTCTAGTTGTCCACACCACCAAAACTCTTGGGTGCTTATACAACTTGTTGTATAACAAAATATGTGTGTTTGGAATGCAACCTCATTACTTATGGTCACTTGTTGTCTAAGAAGCTAAGAGGAAAAATTGTAGAATTTTTTACCTATTACACTAGTAGCTCTCGAGTAGAAAGAGAAAATAGTGAGAGAACCTCTCATTTTCTCCTATAAAGATCCATAAATGCATCAACTCTCAAAAATATGAATGTAAGAAGGTATTTATAAAGGTTCCCATGGGTTTGAAATGCAAATACATGTCCAAGTTAGTAGATCAACATTTGATAATAGTCATACATGTGCGTATGGTTTCGAAACACCCATGGTTTTGTAGAACCATTCCAATAATATGGTAATGAACCTTGAATTAACATAATCTTATTATGATTAATGAATTAAACTCTTTTAATTCATTAAGCCCTAATCATGTCCATAGATCATGAGAGATATTTAGCAACATATTATGTCCACACAAATGCTGAGGATAGTCATGTAAGGAGACTATCCTTTTCAAGAACTAGCTCTTGTGTAATTAATCTTGTTCATATGCCAAATCATGCATATTGAGGTTGTTTGTCATACTCTTTTGATATATGCGAAAGATTTTTTGTACCGAAGATCATGGTCTTCGAGTATTGATTAGAAATTCTTTTTTGATCATACCCGTACTTTGATCAAAGATTTTTTCATGATCTCTTACATGTGGCCATAGGGATATTGCCTCCTAGCTACTTGGGAGTGTTAAATCCTTTATCAATCACTCACAACCCTTTTGTACTTCATGTCACTACAAAAATTATCCATCATTACCCACTTACGTCTGATACCGAATATAATCAAAATGTGATATCCATACTCAAGATTTTATGGTGATCTCAAGTCTAAGGATCACTTACACCTACTATTCTTTAGAGTATCCATCATCGACAAAATGGTGAACTCTAGTCGGGTCATTCCCATGTACTTGTCAACTACAAGCATCCATGTTCTATTTTAGGTATCGCTACACCATAGTTAATGAGATCAACTAATTCATTTAAAATCTTGAGTATGGATATCACACTTTGTGATCTAAGAATCACTTACACCTACTTACTTAACGGAGCAATTTCAGAGACTTTTTAGAACCACTCTACACCAAAATGCTCTACTATCGGAAATGGGACGGTGGGACTCAACTTCTTGGCAATGGTCATGGACTTGGAGAAGGCCTCTTAGAATCTCTGAAATACAAGACCTGTTTAATATAGCACTGTTGCTGCAAGAAGTCCGTCTCTATAATACCTGCATGGATAAATACTCCTTTAACACCGACTCAGATGGAAAGTACATGGTCAAAAAAGCCTATGATAGGATCCTAGTAATTTTTTACTCACCCTATTCTCCTCATGAGGTTGTTGTGAGTACTCTCTGGTTGGCTATGGCTCATAAGAAAGTTCTCATCTTTGTCTGGAAACTCCTTCAAGACTCTCTGCCTACCAAAAGAGCCCTTCAACTGCGGCATATCATCCCTTTAAATAAGGATATCAGCTGCTCCATTTCTCCTTCAGGTTATGATTCCGTGGAACATATTTTCAGAAACTATTCTCTGAGGCTGTAAGGCGACAAGGTGATTAAATGTTGCATATGGCGATAAGGCGGCAAGGATACTGTAGCCCTTCATCTTCATCCATCCTGATTGAGGCTGTAATAGAATCTTATCTCTGAGTCCAACAACAATACCCCCTTCCCCCCGGGGTCGCCTCACGCGTCCGTGGGAGCATACTCTTGTAGTTCGTAGCTTGTAGTTAGTAGTCAACAGATAACTATGGCGTGGTCTATACCTCATTATCATCGGAAAAGCCAACGACGGGCTGCGATAAGATCTGGAAAACAACCACTGGAGGAGAAACCTAAATCATGGAGGAAGGGTATTTCGTATGCTGATATGCTCATTAATCAGAATCCTATCTCTGTGCATCAACGTGTAGGGTATCGTGTGAAGACGGAAGTTTCTTAGACACAACATAGAACTTTGGGAGCTCGATACTATGTCACTAATTTTCCAAAACAATGTGATAAGTCGAAGCTAATGACCATCCTCAGTCAGCAGGGCATCATCTCAGAGCTGAAAAGAGCTAATGATTGATATCCTGGACGAGCAGTTACTATTTTTCAGGTTGAATCAAATATGGATTGGTTCTTTTCAGTTGCAAGCAAATATTGCTAAATATCCTATGCAGCAGGAAAGGCAATTGAGAAAAAAAAACCAAGTCAAATACTCAAGAAGGTTACCCCAAGCAGTGTATCAGAAAACTAGTCTGGTGCACCCTGCTGTTCAGGAAGGCTCAATGAGTAATACTACCAAATTAATGGTTGGTGCTTTGCCTGTCCTTCCTCTTATTATTGAGACAGAGCAAACAGTATGCCACTGGTGTGCATCAAGTTATATTGGCTCTCTAAAGGGGGGTAAAACCTTCTTCACTCTACAGTAGGCCTTTCATTTGGCAGGATATCTAAATGTCATTGTCAGCCCACTGAATCCACTACAGGTACTGATATGGGAAGAAGAGGACCATGATTTAGTCAACTTGATCAAAAATGAATCTAACTGGCTGCAGAACTGGGTACTGGATCTGACACCATGGTCAAAAGAAAGTATGGAATTAAATTATAGCCTGACCTGGATAAGGATATATAATTTACCCATTCAGTACTGGACTACTTAGGTTCTGGAAAAGATAGGATCTTCTTTGGGGGTGTGTCGACACATTGAACCTAGAACACTTCAGCACAAAGATCTGGAGGCTGCTATATTTCTACTTCAGCATGATTCACATACACCTATTCCTAAGCATCTTTGTATACAGCTAAATGGCATGAAGTTGACTATCTCTATCAAGAAGATGGATAAACAAAGCTATAACTTATCCTGGGATCTCACAGACAGAATGGCAGACTCCGAATTATCCTCGGACATGGATTCAGAGAAGGAAGATATGGATTCGGAGAGGGAACACTTGGCTCATAGCAATAATAGTACTCATAATCTGCTCAGTAATGATTTCAATGCTCTGGGAGTGTATGAAGGGATAGAGAATCAGAAAACAATTCTCCAGAAGAGGGATCAGATAAATGGTTTCACATTGCAGGGGGAGCATCATATGATATCAGAGGGGGAGATAAGCAAGAACATAGTACCCATAGATCAGAAACAACCATCTCTGGACTTAGACTGGGATTAAGATTTCATAGTAAATAGCATTGACCACTACTCACAGAAATCATCTTCCACCCCTTTACTGTTAGAAGGTTCTCCATCACATAATAATTCCCACCAACAGGAGGTAATGGTATTGGAGACAACTAAGGAACGGGAACAGGCTCTGATTACTTACCCTGAATCCAGGCAGTAGGTACTGAGCCGGGAGCTTATAACTGGAGCTTTATTATCAGATTCAAACGAGCCGGTTGTACACAATCAAGACTCTATCATAAATGTCTCAGGGGAAGGAATCATGAACGCTGCTCTTCAGCAGCATCTATTGGATTTTCCCCCGTTACAGGACACTACTAATATGAGTAAACCTATCAGGTCACCAATATCAAAGAGGATAGAAGGTGGGGAGAAACTTATTTCAAAGGGGGTCCTTACTCGAAGTCAGAAGCAAAAATTAGCTCAGTCGGAGCTAACTGTGCCCAAAGTAATACCTATAAATCTGGCAGAGGACATAAATTCTCACCAATTATCACAGGAGTTTACATCATCTAGAATACCAGAGATAGCTGATCAAATGTTGGCATTAAGGGTAAAACTAGGGATTTCATATGGCACTCATTCAGAAACAGCCCACAAACAGATAATGCTTATGAACTCTGACAGGAAAGATTTGCCTGGTAGCTTTCCTTCTGACAGTCAACAGAAAAGGAATAGCATGGTAATCCAATGAAAGTTATAATGTATAATGTAAGAGAAGTGAATAGCCCAGGCAGGAAGAGAAGAGTGAAAGCTTTGCTATTAAAAGAGAAACCTGATTTCATAAGCTTACAAGAAACTAAGCTGGAATATGTCTCAGAGAATTCGTGAGAGACTTTGGATAGACTCAGATATTGATTGGATGCATCTTGGAGCAGAAGGACAGTCTGGGGGCCTTTATGTATTTGGAACAAGCTGAATTTTCACCGCACAGCTGTCTTCTCTGATAAAGGGGTCTTAGGGATATCAGGCTACTGGAATAATGAAACAATTGTATCTAATATGGTCAATGTGTATAATCCATCTTCATTTGCAGCAAAATAGGTTCAGAGGAAAGTCATTATTGAATATATGAGAGGAAAAGAAGAGCAAAAATGGTGTGTAATGGGTGACTTTAATGCTATTCTCAATCTTTGGGAAAGGAGGGCCATTGTTCATCGCCCAGCCTAAGCTGAAATGGCTGCATTCTCAGCATTTGTGAACGACTCTCAATTAGTGGATCTAAAAATGGAAGGAAGACAGTTCACTTGGTCTATAAAATCTCTTCGATCAATGAGTAGATTAGATAGATTTCTTTGAATGAAGCATGGCTGAACAGAGATCAGAACTGGATTCAAAAAGGACTGAAAAAGGAAGATTCAGATCATAATCCTGTCTGTCTTATTTACAAAGTCCAGAATTGGGGTCCAAAGCCTTTAAGGGTGCTGAACATCTGGCTGACAGATAAAACTTTTATGGAACTGGTATAAAAGACTTTGGAATCAACTGGTTTAGAGGGGTATGCAAGTTTCAGAATAAAACAGAAAATTCAAGCAGTGAAACAAGTAATTAAAGATTGGAATCGATCCACTAACAGGAACCTGGAGGGGCGGAGGGATCAGATCTTGAATAGACTGGATGCTCTGGAAAAGGATCCAGATTTGAATATTGAGCAGGCTACACCAAAAATCAGTGAACTCCAATCTGAAATGGAAAAAATAACTAAAGCATGGGATAGTATTGTCTATCAAAAATCGAGAATTTGGTGGTTGCAACAAGGGAATGCTAATAGTGCCTACTTTCATCGTATGATCAATAGGCACAGAAGGAAAAATTCCATTCAGGGTATTTATAATGGGGAGAATTGGTTGGAAGATCCATAACAGGTTAAAGAATGTTTCAAATCTCATTTTGAAGCAAGGAATACTGAGGTGGAATGGCCGAGACCAAGGGTCACAAATATGGTCTTCACATCCCTATCTACTCAAGGTCATATATACATTTTAGCTCCATTCACTGAATAGGAAATTATGTTGGCCATAGCTGATTGTGGCAGTTCCAAAAGCCCAGGCCCTGATGGGTTAAATTTTCATTTCATCGAGAAATTCCTACCAACAATGAAATCTGACATCATCCAGCTGCTGCAAGAATTTTACAGGTACGGAAAACTGTGCAAAGGTAGTAATGCAACACACATATCCTTATTAGCTAAGGTGTCCTCACCCCCAACATGTCAATGATTTTAGGCCTATTACATGAATAGGATCAATGCCTAAGATTATTGCAAAGTTTCTAGCCTCTAGAGTGAGTCAGATTCTTCCATAGGTAATATCAATACATCATATGGATTTCTTGGCAGGAAGAAAACTTTTAGATGGTACTGTCATCGCCAATGAAGCCATTAATGAGATGAGGAAACTAAAGCAGAGTGGTTTTATCTTCACAGTAGACTTTGAGAAGGCATTCGACACGGTTAATTTGGGTTACCTAGAGGATGTGATGTCTCTCATGGGGTTCCCTACTTGCAGGCTTATGTGGATCAAAGGGTTATTCTATTCTGCATCAACCTCAGTTGTTGTTAATGGGATCCCTTCTCAAGAATTTTATCCAAAGAGGAGCTTGAGGTAGGGTGACCCATTATCTCCTTTCTTATATTTGATTGCAGCAGAAGGTCTTTCTAAGATGATCCAAAAAGATATAGATATTAATGCTTTCTCAGCTTGGAGCATTGGTAGAGAGAAAGTACGAATTTCTCATCTTCAATTTGAAGACGATACACTCATGTTTGGATTATCAGACTGGCAGAATACTATTACTCTCAAGGGTATCTTACAAAACTTTGAATTGGTGTCTGGATTACGCATTAACTATATCAAAAGTATTCTGCTTGGAATACACATGTCAATGGAGCTTCTCACTTCCATGGCAAGCTACTTAAACTGTAAAACAGCCACCTTACCATTTACCTACCTTGGTATCCCAATAGGGGGAAATTCCTGTAAATAGTCTCTTTGGTCCCCAATTTATCATAAATTTGAGAGGAGACTGTCATGCTGGGAGGAGCAAAACTTGTCCTTTGGAGGTAAGATGGTTCTTGTTAGTTCGGTGCTAGCATCTCTACCATCACATTTCTATGGATTTCTTGAAGCACCAACAAGTGTGGTAAACAAGCTGACAGGTTTACAGCGAAAATATTGTTGGGGCTCTAACAGAGAGAAAAAACCTATTAATTGGGTAGCATGGTCTAAAGTAGAAAGACCGAAGGAGGATGGGGGTCTTGGTATAAGAAACATTGGACATTTTAATCAAGCACTACTTGGCAAATGGTGTGCCAGATTTCTATCAGGAGAGAACAGTCTAGTGATAGACATAATCTGGTCAAAATATAGTTTCAGAGGCAACCTAATGATAGATGGGCTACGCTGTCTCCTTCCCAGGCAAACACTATCACAACAACGCAGAAGGAGAGGAAGTGCCTATGCTTCTCAATGGTGCAACTCCATAAATAAAATTGTCCAATCATTATGGTTTCGAAGCAGCATTCATCTTAACGTGGGAAATGGGAAACAGACTCTTTTTTGGACTGATAGATGACTAGCTGATAACTCTTTGGCATAATTATGTCCAAGATTATTTAGACTGACTACAATGCCTCATGCAACTATTGCTGATATGGGAGTTTGGGTTGATAATCAATGGCAATGGATCTTGAATTGGAAAAGACTTCTTCGAGCTTAAGATTTAGCTGAACAAAGTTGGCTACAATCAGTGATCTGCCAAGTTACCTTGGACGAATTTAGCATGGATAGGTATTGCTTTAAAGGATCTATAGATGGATTATACTCTGTAAGTAATGCTTACTCATGGATTCTCAGAACAGATAGTAACAACATCTCCTCAGAGGCATCAGATGCATTAAAAGAAGTGTGGAATGATATATCTCCCACAAAGATTTGTATCTTTGCATGGAAGTTTTTGCAGGAGAATCTTCCTGTTAAAGAGGTTCTTCAGAAAAGGCATATCATCCCTCTTAATCAGGAAGTTAGATGTGCTCTATGCTCTGGGAATTGCGAGTCCATTACACACTTATTCCAAGAGTGTTCTATAGTGGTGAATATCTGGCAAAAACTGCATTTCTGGCATAATGGAAGGGCTACGCAGTGTACAAGAGTGGCTTCTTTCATAGATCAAATATCTAATATACCAACTGGTGCTCATAAAAGGATATGGAAATCAATTTGGTTAGCATTCTCATGGTATATCTGGAAGTCTAGAAACGAGGCACATTTCCTCAATATTGAAGAAAATGAAGAAAATATTCTTGAGGCAATACAAAGAAGTACATGGTGCTGGTGTAAAGCCAAAATGGAAAGGAAGCTTCCATATTCGCTCGTAGACTGGAGGATTAATCCAGGAACCTGTCCGGCATTAAAGTGAGGTTAGCTCAGTTTCAACATGGACATCAGTCTTACTGCCAGAATTTCAAAGCCAACAGTCCAATATCCTTTTAACTTTGGTTGCACTGATCAATAAGGTGCTCAGTTTAATTTTGAGATTGTTTGGTTAGATGCAATTATTAATAGCTAGTGCTCTACATGTCATTATTACTTTATAATCAGCAGGTGTTCTGCCACATGATTGATTTAGGAAAAAGATGAGAGCTGGTTCATGTTTTGAACTAATTTGGTATCTATCTTACTGCTTCCTTCTTATGCTGTGTGATAGTGATATTATTGTCAGTTGGTTCAGAGCAGGTGATGGTGAATCTAGAGTAGTAAGGTAGACTTTGATCATAGCAAATCAGGAACTTCCAGTCTACTGCCAAAAATTTGAAAGCCAACATATTGATTACGCTTTAACATGCTTTTCAGCTTACTGATTGTTGGGTTAAATGCATTTACTGATTGTTGGTGTTGTACATGTTAGCAAACTTTCATATTAAAATTAACAGGGACAGAAAGAGTCTGATACTGTTGGTGGACGTCTCAGGTAATGCCAGCAACTTCCTTGTCACATGAACACATGATGTTACATGTTACATGGCGGATCTCAGGTATTCCCAACCCCAATTATCCTTCTTGTTTCACATTTTACTCTTCACTTTATTTTGGTATAGGGAAGACAACAGGAAAATCAGCAAATAATAGTACATCTGATTTACCTATGGAGAGCACTTTTAGTCCAGATCTTCTTATTGGCAGGAAGGACCCTCACAGGATGACATCTAGGGTGAGTGTGAATCAAGAGCAGTAAGGAAATGCTTTTATCAGCAAACAACAGTACATCAGATTGGAGAGCAATCATAGTCCGACGTTTGTATGGGCTGGAAGTACCCTCTCAGGCTCATTTAGGGTACACACAATTAACTTGTGCTTCATTGGAATAGAGTTTACACAGGTATCACTGGAAGAATTTGTCATCAACGAAAATAAAGATTACATCATTCTCAATCTCCAAAAGCTTTCAGGAATGTAGGCAGAGCTGTGTAACAACCCACATCCATATTCTAAAAGTTGTTGGAGAGTTGTGTATTGTCCATAGGGCGATAAGATAACAGTTATGACCCTTGACAAGCAAAAAAATAATAGATATGGGTGATGGTTTGATAAGATGACAGTTAAGACTCTTGCTGTCTATTTCTAAAGGCATAGGTGATATGTGTACCATCCACGGATGATAAGATGATAGCGAAGACCCTTGACAAGCAATAAAATAATAGAGGTAGGCGACCTGCTCAGCAGAGGAGTTTTGAGATCACTAATGTATTTTCTTTGCTTGTGAGTTGGATGTATGAAAGAGCGTCTGTGCTCTGTAGTTGAAACACTTTTCCTGTAAATATTTATTTTAATGAAATTTTGGCTTAACTAAAAAAAAAAACACCTGAGATTAATCAACTGACTGATTCACAAGCTATTTCCTCATTGGATTTCATCTCAGCAAAATCTGGCGATGTCAATACAGCAGCCTGGAGAGCTATTTGGGTTGCTATGGTCTGGCTAGTGTGGAAGGCTAGAAATCTGAAATATTTTCAAACCAAAGACCCTAGCTATCTAAGCATTGTGTATAACAACAAGAGAACATCCTGGCTTTGGATCTCATCCAATAGACAGTGCCACTCCTTGTCCTACTCTACGACATATTAGCTTATAAGTCCTATTGACTGTATTTCCTTTCAGGCTTTGTATCTCTCTATACAATTCACCTAATTCAGGCTCTCTCATTTGTCTAAACAGGGTTGGTCTGTGTTATGATGTTAGGATAACATTTTGCATTATGACAATTATGGCTCAATACCTCTGAATTCACATGCATAATTATAAATCTTATCTAATAGCACTATTGAGCTATTAATGAGCAGGTTGAGTCACATGCCTATGATGGTGGAACGGCTTCTGCGTACCCTCATACCTTGAAAATCTACTTCTGTATTAAGTCAGTGCTTCTAGATTGTAGAGTTGCACCATAGCAATAACCCTCAGAATGTATTCCAATTCTACTACCACTAAAGAAAAGATTTCTACATTCATTTTCGTCATTGTTGTTAGCTGATGCTATTGATTTTCTTGCTTTGACTATGATTTAACTTCCCAGCAAGAAGTTTCCAAGAGGATCTGTGGCAAATGTTTTGTTAAGCAGTCTGATTTTCTTCAGATTGTTCTCATTCAATCTCACTGCTCTTTCACCTCATTTTAGTACAGATAGGGCAACAACTCAAACAACCAAATATCCTATCTCAAATTCCATTTCTACGGAATCTTCTATGTGGTGATAATTGCCAAGTTCTTATAAGTCTTGGCAAAGTTGAAATTGAAGTTGGAAATGATTCCGAATTGTGGGCTAGACATATGGCAGTAGTGTATGCTGTCTGGAGACTTTTTTTCTTCAATTGTATTCAGCTCTCTATTTGGTGGAGGCATACTTGTCAGGCAGTATGGCTAGGAAGGAAGATTACTATCCAGAAAGTGATGGCTATGATTGAGATGTGATCTTTATTGCAGAGTAGATTGCACTAGTATGTACTCTTTGTTTATGATCTGCTAGACTGCTTTTTCGGAATATAGCCCTCTCTGTCACTATAGGGATAGCCCACCATTCTTAATTGAGTTGTGTACCAAGATCCCTATGATGAGAATTGACAATGTGACAATCATGGCATTTGAATTCGGTGAATAGCGGATGTTGGCGATAATCTGAATACCAAGCTGCTTTGTGATCACTTATCCTTATTAGTGATGCTCTGTCTCACTAATACTATGGTTAGGGATAGTTAATATTTATAACTCTATTAGATTGATCTCATCATCACAACGCCTTTGTGATTCACTATATGTTTTCAATACCTGGGCTTCATTATTTGGTATGCAAAAAGAATGCAAATAATAAAACAAATAATGAATAATGCTACATGTCATATGCATAGCTATAAAAATGCCCTACGTGATTGACCTTAGGACACAACTCTAATAGGATAGAAACATAATGAAGTTAAATGCTAAAAAGAGAAGGACTGAGAGACACTGCAACATGGGTGATAAAGTGTTTCTTAATCTTCATCCCTATCGCTAGAACTCAGTGAAGTTCAGATGCAATATGAAGCTATCTAGCAGGTTCTATTGCCTTCATATCGTACTTTGAGAAGATTTGAACGATAGCATATCGCCTTGGCCTTACTGAGGGATCAAAGGTTCACCTTGTCTTTTTCATGTATCTTTGCTGCAGGAACAACTTAAGAACAGGGAAGTTAACTCAGTTAAACCACCTAAGATGGGGTCTGATGGGAGTTTTCGTATATACCCCATTAAGGTACTTAACAAATTGATCAAGCCAAGAAGGAATGGACCAATTGAACAATTGTTGGTAAACCAAAAGGTGTTCTTCAACTTCCTTGAAGCAATGCAACTCCTTTGCATAACCAATGCCTCGGATTACTTCTTGGCTCCAAAGGATGGGGCCATCAACTACTTGATAAAATGCAACTCCTTGCATCTCTACCTTGTTGGGACTTTCTTGATACCTCCTCCATTCTTGAGTTTACATAATTCATATCCTAACTCACATTTTATGCCCCACTAGACTAATGTGCATTACATTCTTTATAAAACCCAAAGTTACAATTTGGGGTAGTGAGATGAGACAATAATTACATCAAAAGTTCAAAGGAAGGCAATGCAAGCCATATCATGATTTCGAATAACTATTACAAGCATTCATCCAAGAAATTTAAGTAATAACAAATATTACATAACCACAATCCTATTGGTTTCTTGTCCATCATCAACCACCATGCATTCAAACTTAATTCATAATTAAATGAAAACATGTATAGTTAGTGCAATACAAATAATCAACGCATACAACTCATTTTTGAGTATGTAGTAGTGTGCATGAGCACAATATTGCTCATGGTTGTTATTAGAGTCTTTTCAAGGCTTAATCTCTAGTTATTTTTTAGCAATGATGGTGTCGAGGCTAGTATTGTGATAATGCTAGTGGCACTCAATAACGCCCACGGATGCTAGAATGACACCCGATAGGTTGTCTTGCACAAAATTTTAGGAATAAACTCAAAACGCTAAAAGCTCTAGATATTATTGAAGTATTCTTGCTGTGTGAGTTAAAAGACTGAGGGATGGTCAAGGAATTTCTAGTCTAAGGCCCTCAACGCTTGACCCCCAAATATCGAAGACAGAAGAACAGTACTTGGACGCTTTCCATGACCCAAAAAAAGTTACTCATGCCATCTCTTTAGGAGAGGGAATTGTCTCGATCCAAAACGAGACCAATGGTACCCTAACGTGGCCTGAAGTGCATGATCATGTGTCCACCCATGACATGTCCACGGATTGGGACTTTGGTCGAGACACACTAACATTTACCATAGATTATGGGTACAAAACAGCCCCTATGTGGTTTGAAAATTAGCATGATAGATCCTGTAGTTTATATATGCATATTATCAATTCAAGAAAAACGAGAAACAAACGCATTTAACACGCATGTAATAGTTATAAGTTTTAGGTATAGCCATGGACCGGATTCAGATCAGATTCAATTTCGATTTTTATTTCAGTTTTTTGCTTCTTTATATATATATATATATTAAATTTTACTTATTTATAGTATTCTTCCTTATTTAAATTCTAAAACTTAATCGATAAATTAAATTCAAAGAAAACAGAGTGCATAATTAAATAAAACATAAATTCCATAATCTATGCATTAACCTTAACTATCCATAAGTTTGATTTTCCAACTTGTTTTGACTGAAAAAATAAAAGAATAATGAATCAAATTTTTTTGTTAAAAAATATTTGGAGAGGGCGGTATTCCCTCATCCCATAAATCCCCTGATAAGGATGTGTAAGATGTCAATTTCAAGTATAAGAAAAAAATAGTCATGAATTTAAGAGAATGATTGATAGATATGGGGCACGTTACGACTTGTTAAAAATCCAAGTGGAAAAAATTATATTCTATAAATCCATAAGTTAATCATTTGGGCTAAAAATATATGGGCAAAATTGTAACTAAATGGGCCTAAAAAATATTTTTTTATATAATTCTAATAACCAAAAACTTAACCATTAGAGTTTCAAAACCCAACCAAAATTCGATTTATATTTTTTTTTTAAATTTTGATATCCAAAATCAAATAAACCAAATCAATTAAAAAGTAGAACGATTTGGATTAAGATTTGGATATGGAATATCCGAACCCCAGCCCTAGTAATCTTCCGTTTTGATCTTTTGTAAATTCCGTTGGATATCTTATTAAAAAAAACTTTGAACTACCAGAAGAAAAAAATTTGGTGATATTTGTGAAAAGTGGTTGAAAGCATGGGAAACAGAGAAGAGTAGAGTTTGGCATATGGTGGTTCGGGCAAACTCAGACTGCCTTTTTTCGTAAACGGGTTTCGTATCTTAAAATCGGACTGGATCAATTTTTAAATAGGCCAAAATCGTATCCGCCCATTTTTAAGCAGGCGGATATAGTTTAAAAACCATTTCTGCATGTATATGCCCATTTTTTAAAATAATAATGAATTAAATCGTTTAAACCCGTTTTAATCTATTTAATTCGTTCAAAACATTTATGTAAATGTATATCCATTTAATCATTTTATATAAATGTAAAACCATTTTAACACGCATGTTTTCAAAAATAATGAAATCAACCCATTTCTAAAAAACTATAAAGTCTAAATTCTAACTTAAGGTTTATAAATTTTATGATTTAGTTTAAGATTTAGGTCTTTAACTCCTAAACCTTAAATAAACCCTAAGCCCTAAACGAAACCCTAAAATTTATAAGCTTATAAACTTAATGTGTGAACCATAAAGTATAAACTATACTCATTTTGTACCCTAAGTTTATATATACCGTAAGTTTATAAATTCACAAAGTTTGGAGCAAGTCATGCTTACAAATATATACAAACTTATAAACTTATGACGTATATTTAAGTTTAAAGTTATAGGTTTATACCCTAATAATTAGTTCATACCCTAGTCCCTAAGTTCCTAAGTCTATAAATTTAGTAAATTTATAGTTACTAAATTTATAAGTTATATTCTTAAGTTACAAAGTTATAAGTTTATATAAACTTATAAACTTAGGGTATGAAATATAAATTACAAG
>JAOWBN010211213.1:0-39057 GCA_028565015.1 Pinguicula moranensis | reverse complement strand
GTATTGCGTGACGTTTTAGTGTATGCGGGTTGTAAACACGTTTGCACATAAGTTTCTAAATTTACACTTTGAGCAAAAATAAAGGGAAGAGATTCTACACAAACAAGGTTTACGAGACCTTCCCTATTACGTGCTTGATTAACATAAGCATACTAGTTAAAAGCGATTTTTCCGGCGGTTTTGGCGGGCGGCACGGCGCGGCCGCCCAATTTTAAATTTTAAATTTTTTTTTTTAAAAAATGTTTTTGAATCGATTTTCCCGCCCACGGACCCTCCGTGCCAACCCTCCGGTTCCGAAAATTCAAATTTGTGACCCTCCGTGCCGACCCTCCGGTTCCGGCGACATTTTTTTACCTTTTTTAAAATTAATGGGCCCAACCGGTTTAACCGACGGGCCAGCACACCGGGTCCGGATTTCACCGGACCCGCCGTGCCCGGGTTACCAAAAATGCGACCCGGGCACGGCCCGTGTAGCGCGTGCCGCCCACAGCACGGGGCACGGTGGGCCCCGGACCCGCCGTGCCGGGTCCGGGCCGGTTCCGGGCCCCGTGCCGTTTTGGACATGTCTAGGCCCATTGGAAGAAGTGGGAGAAGCTATGTAGGCCACTAAGTGAGGGTGGATTGGGAATTAAAGATCTTGCGGAAATCCAAAAATCTTTGGGCATGAAAGTCTGTTTTAGAATGATAACTAAGGACACTTTGTGCACAAGGTTTTTCAGGGCCAAATTCCGAAGGAAGAAGCACCTGATGGAAATGCAGGTAAGGAGGAGGGACTCAAGATTTCGGAGGTACGCTGTCTCCATGAAGAATGAGGTTATGGGTCATGTGAGGATTGTTCTGAAAGGTGGGAACTCTTCTTTCTGGTTTGACAAGTGGCTGGACTCAAGTTTTCTGGCAGGAAGAGTCCAAAACATACAAAACAAAACTGCACTGGTAGTTGATTTTGTGGAAGGGGGACAATGGAGAGTGCAGGACTTGAGTCGGCTGGTGGGGGTGGAAATAACAGAAGAGATAGTGGCACTAAGACCTCCTAGGGAACCTGGCGGGAAGGATAAATGGATCTGGAAGCCCACGGAGGATGGTGTCTTCACACAGAGGTCAGCCTGGGAAATATCAAGGGCTAGGTACGCCAACTTCCCTGTGGAACAAAATAGTGCCACCAAAAATGGCATTATGTTCCTGGAGGGCTTGGCATAACTTTCTAGCAATAGATAAGAACCTAATCCAGAGGGGCATTTACCTAGCATCTGCTTGCAACTGTTGCACGGACAGAGTGCAGGAGACTACTGATCACATATTGTCATCCAGCAGTTTTGCAGATGGCTTATGGTCCAGAGCAGCTGGCGTGGAGAGAGGATCTTTTGCCAGACCAAACAGCTGGACAGAGAGAATGCTACAATGGAAGCAAATGAAAGGAAAAAAATCATTACAAGGTCTCCTATTTAATATAATACCTATTGTATTGACATGGTTTTTATGGTTGCGTAGGTGCAAGGCAAAATTTGAAGATAAGCAGCAGACACCAGAGGAAGTGTGGCGCGAGGTAAAGAGATTCCTTTCTGTGCTCATTGAAGTTGCTGACAGAAACGTTTTTATACAGGTCAATGATGCTCACATAATGAGAATGATGGACATAAGGGTAAGGTGGAAGCTCACGTGCAGATCAAGAGTGGTAACCTAGAAAATGCCTCCTCTCGGGTGGTTGAAACTCAACACAGATGGGAGATCTTATGGAAATCCGGGGCAGGCAGGAGGAGGAGGTATCATAAGGGATGAGAAAGGGCAATGCAAGGCAGTGTTCTCTAGCTACTTTGGAGTGATGACCAATAATGAGGCAGAACTAAGGGCTGCTACGGAGGGCCTCAAAATATGTAAACAAAGGTGATGGATGCAGGTAATCCTGGAGACAGAGTGACCACACTTTAGAGAGGGCAACAGAGCGGCGGATCACCTGGCAAAGAAACGCGCACAGGGTATTACGCACAGGTATTGGGACCCAGGAGAGCTGCCCAGGCTAATTCGAGGCATATTGAGGACAGAAAGATGGGGTCTCCCTAACATCCGTTTTTGCTAATTCTAGCTTAGTGGCTATATAGCTTTCGGATGAGCAGGTTTTTCTCAAATGGGCAGAGTACCCGGTTTGTATTGCCTAAGAGATTCAATGCGAGTTGCGTAACTTGCAAGGCATTAGTTTTGTAAACTTTTCAGGGTTTTAATAAGAGCAGTACTTTTATTTTTAAAAAAAAGTTCAAAATCTCTTAATGTCCTTCTCCATGTTCAGATCCAGTTCCATGTATTGTGATGCCACTGCCCCATGTCATCTATGGAGATGTTTGGATTTGGTGCTATTCTGAATAATGTAGAAAATCTCTTAGCGAGGGTAGTGTTTTGATGCCATTTACAATCCAGAACTCGAGGACTGTACCACTGCCTAGCTGGATTCTAGCCCCTTGGCTGAACCATTCAATATTCAGTATTTGTTGAAGCTCATTCCATCAGTGGGATGCATACAGTTGGCTTCTTCTCAAAGTCTACTTTGAATATCAATGCCTGCTTCTTTAGTTTCTTCACTTTATAAATTGCCTCGTTAGCTATCATTATACCATCTAGTAGTTCCCCCCTTTAATAAATGCCATCTGAGTAGGTGGACAAAACAGGACCATTTTGTTAGCTAAGACCTTTGCAATTATTTTTGGCATAGATCCTATGAGTGTGATAGTCTTCAACTTGCAAGGGGGAAGTTGTTTTTGCCAGAAGTGTTATATGTGCAGCGTTAGATCCTCTGGCTAATTTAAAGTTTCTGTACAAATCTCTAAAAAGTTGGCAGATATTTATGATCATCAGATGACTGAAATGCTTGATGGTATTTCTAGCTGAGAAAATGGTAGCACTAGACTTCTTTGTGACATCAAACTGAACCTTCTAAATCTCATGTAAGTGGTTTTAGGCCTTGAGCAGAAAGGTTTAGTAAGTCTTTCCTCAAAGTGCTGCCTGAAACAATTTTTCACTTGGTCAGGCTCTTCTAGCCAAGTGTTACCATCCCATATCCCATTGATGGTGCTCTTCCTGCTATTTCTATTCATACAGTTGTGAAAATAAGAACTATTTGAGTCCCCTTGTTGCAGCCAGTTGATCCTAGATTTCTGATAAGATATTCTATCCAATTGTTTAGTGGTATTTAGTAGATTTTCTCTGAGCAGGAGGACGTCATTGCTGTGAGTTACTACATAATGTTCTCCCTCCAACTCTTTTTCTGATAACCTTTTTAGCAACTCCTTGCATTTGGCCAGCAGATCCCTGTGAGCAGATTGATTCTAATCCTTGATAGCTATTTTGACAGCTTGTATTTTGGTTTTTATTCTGTAGTTGGCATAGACCTGAGGACAGGTAGTGTTCCAAATGTGTTCAACCAGTTCAGTGTAAGATTTGTCCTCTAGCCAACAGTCAAAACCTTGATGGGATTGGGGTCCCAACTTTGCACCTTTGAGCATAGACTCTCGTCTCTACGCAAACCTGTTTGTATCAAATGTGAGTCCTGACCCAACCAATGTTCATTAACCAAGAATCTATCAATTCTGCTCATTGCTTGTAAAGAGCTGAGGTACCATGTAAATCTACTCTTTTCCGACCTTAAATCCACAAGTTTGAGCTCAAAAACAAAAGCTTTTAATGATAAAATATCTTGCTCATTTGGACGATGAGCAGTTTCTTTTATTTCACTAGCATCAAGGATGGCATTAAAGTCACCCATGATACTTCACTTTTGATCTTCCTTACCTAGGTGAATCTCTGATATATCTTGTCACTGCATCATTTTGGATGAGAGATCTCTTGGACCATAGACGTTCAACATGTTGGATGTGGACTCCTCACTGTACCAGTGACCAGGTACCTCTAGAACTCCTTCAGCAGAAAGAATGCTTAACCTTTTGATTTTTTTTCGTCCCACAGGCACAAGAGACCACCTGATTGACCTCTTGCTCCTTGATATATCCAGTCATATTCTAAATTAGGCCATAGATAGTCACATATCATTTTTTCAATGCTTTCCATTTTTGTTTCCTGTAGACTTAGGAAATCAGGTCTTTCTGTCATAACAAAATCCTTTACTCTTTTCCTTCTATCTGGGCTACATAAGCCTCTGACATTTTATGTGATCTCCTTCATGATAAACTTGGATCTTCTCCTTTCTTGCTACTACTTGGAGTAGCAGCCTTTTTGGTCTTAGTGTGTGTCCTAATTAGTAGAACCAGATGCATGCGTGTTTCCTCAGTGTTTTGATCGAATGTTAAACCTAGATCACCTTTAATCTCCATAATGGCATATGTTTCTGCATTTTGATGTGTACTAGATAGTTCAAGATCTGGGGTTCCTTGTGGTCTAGCATCCAATCAGTTTGGACCAGTACCTTTTCCTCAAGTATAGTATGATCCTTGATAGTACTACAACCATGTTCATTTTTTTTCATACTCCTAGTTTTTGGGCCTCCTGTTTTGCTAATGACCATTTTCTTGGGAATCTTCTGTGGGTTTAGTGATGGAAAGTTTTGGGCATATAGTTTTTCCGGTGATAGTGCTTGTTATTCAGGTTCTAGTGCTATGATGGGGTTAGCAGGATATGGTTCAAACAATGTATCCTCTGCTGCCACCCTATATTCCTCAAGCCCATGCATAGTCGATTGTGTCATAAGCTCTTTAACATGGGTATCCTCAACTGTTTATGCTGTGTCTTCCGTAGCAGTTTTGTGAGTAGCAAGGGCATCATGATTGTCTTCCACCTCGGTGTCTTCAGGGACATTATCTTGGTATGCCATTAAGCTAACTACATTCACTGCTAAGTCCCCAAATAGATCAATACTAGCCCCATGTCCTATATTTAATTCTTGGGTTCAGGGATTATCTCCTCATTGCTAGTTCCAGACATTGTTGCGCCACTGGGTATGCTGTTTTCATCGTTGCCAATCATATTAGGGGTTACTCTAGAAGGCCTTGTTGGCCACCAACGAATTTTGGTGGGTATCCATTCATAGTCAATGGGTCTTTTAATGCATGAGCAAGTAGGTGTCACATTTAAAACTACTGCTGGTGCAACATTCTTGGTTGCATTCAATACTGCCTTTTTCTCTTGCCCATGACTGTAATGTAGGCTAGTAGGGTCACCCTCGAAAGATTGGGCATTTGGAGTTGCCATCTTCTGTTGTTTGCCAGCCACATTCATCATATTCATTACATCATGATAGCCTTGTGAGCTAGTATCACTAATTTGGCTATTGTGCATGTCAGTGTAAGTATCAATATCGCTAACCACTGAGGCATCCAACTCATCCCATGTGTTCAGACTGAATCTGTCAAGACCACATTCTACAGGGTACATAGTCAATTTGTTTCCATCCAATGTGATGTTTAGTTTTGATGGAATAGACAGATTCCAATCAGTTTGGATGGACAACTGAGCACTGTCTAGACAACGATGTTGTAGGTTGCACTCAGCGATCTTTATGCACTTTTCTAAAGCATTACCAATCTTTTCTAAAATTGACTAACTCCAATGGTGGATTGATTGACCAAATTTTTTTATCTACCTATATCTGGAAGGTGCTGTCAGGTCTTTTTGCCAAGGATACAAGTCTGATAGCCAGTTCAACAACCAGTCAGTATCATTGCTAATCAGGTTTTTCAAATCAAGCTCTTCTTCCTCCCAAAGGAGTAGTCTGGTGGCATCCATGGGATTGACTATTATGCTTGGGTATCTTGTTGCGTTGAGCACTAGAAGCAACTGCTTCCAGTCAAATTCAGCTCGCAATACTCCCACAAAATCGTTCTTTAGCCAAGCATTAGAGTCTCTATCTTTTGTAAGAGTCAAGGACTCAACTTGCATCCCTTCATTGCCAGGATACTTGGTTTTGGGTAGCTCAAGCAGCCATTTACTCGTTGATGCTTCACCTTGTGGCCCTTTCCCCACTGTCAGGTTGGTAACAACTTTAAGTGTGACCTCATGACTTGTTTCCTCGCTTCATGCTGGTTCCTTGGAGTCTTAGTAAAGCGTGCTATGTTAGCCTGCAAGCGATATGTTCCAATTTGGACATTTTTGAGCTTAATCAAAGTCGTATCCACGTTTGGCAACTCGGTATAGCTCAGGAATCAAAAGGGCAGACCTTGTCTGTTAAGCTTCCATGCTATTTTCAGTTCGTGCACTTTCCATTGCTTCTTTAGTATGGTCATCAATCTGTGAGCGTCACAACTCCTAGGAAAGTTTGTTATGTAAAAGGTCACAGGCCCGGTTGGTTCAGATGGTCCCTTCTCTGGACTCCCTGGGCGCATGAGGCAGCCCGGTAGAGGGAAGGGAGGAGGTTGGTCGAGGTTATAGCCGCATCACAATGTTTTTCTCTGTAGAAGGTGACGTTGCGTTGGAGAAGGGTTCACTGTTCATGAATGCTATTCACTGTTCATGAATGCTATTCACTGTTCATGAAATCTCCAGTGGGTAAAAACAGACAAACACGTCACTACACTATTATAGAAAGAGAAACTGCTAGGAGAGTAGGAGGAAAATAGGAGATGTACAAAGTGGATGCATTGACAGCTGCTATGGAACATATGAGTACACTTTTTTGAAACATTCATGAACCAAGGCATGTCTTCACTGCCAGTAATAGTTGCACAACAAATGCCTTGTGAATCATGTGGAGGACCTCACCCTCGAGAGCAATGTCGAGAAGTGTCAGCAATTGGCAACATTCCCATGGAGCAGCTGCACTTTGTATCAAACCAACCCAAATATCAAAATTCGGCCCAAGGAAGAATGACCACCCCAATTTCTCATGGAGTAACAACCAACATGTGTTGAACCCTCCTGGTCAAATACCTTAGACCTTTCCAAGAGAATTCATAGTTGCAGCATCAGTGCTTTTCATCAAAAGAGTTGATAAAACAATTAGCGTTGACTGCGAAAAATGATAAGAACCTACATTATGGCACAGTTGGCCACCACTTCAAACGGATTTATGCAAGAAACCAGAGCTAACTTCAAGGATCATATAGTGGTTATGAGAAATCTGGAAGCTCAAGTGGGCAACTAGCAAAATAGTTAGCAGGAAGCCATCCAGGAACATTGCCAAGTAACACTGAGGTGAATCTCAAGGAGCAGTGCCAAGCCATAACCCTGAGAAGTGGAAAGTGTTCCGAAAGATACCCCACCTACCAAAACGGAGGCTACACCAAAGCCTGAAGAAGTGACACCACTAAAAAAGGAAGAGCAGGGACCAACAATCCCATTCCTACGAAGATTGAAACAAGGGAAGTTGGATAAACAATTTCAAAAGTTTCTTAATGTTATAAGAAATTGAATATTAACATTCCTTTTGCAGAAGCTTTGGAATAAATGCCATGCTACGTGAAGTTTATGAAGGACATTCTATCCGACAAAAGAAATTTTGGAGACTAGGAAATTGTAGTTCTTACTGAAGAATGTAGTATAATCTTCCAAAAGAAATTGCCACTAAAGCTGGAAGATCCAGGGAGTTTTACTATTCCATGTTCCATTGAAAATTCCACATTTGCTAGAGCTTTACGTAATTTAGGTGCAAGCATTAATCTTATGCCTTTGTCCATTTTTTAGAAGCTGAAGTTAGGAGAAGCCAGACCTACAACCATATCTTTGCACCTGGTAGACAGATCAATCAAACACCCTCGAGGGATATTTGAAGATGTCCTACTCAAAGTGGACAAATTCATTTTCAAGTGGACAAATTCATTTTTCGAGCTGATTTCATTATTTCGGATTTGGTGGAAGATAAAGACATTTCAATTACTTTAGGGTGGCCATTTCTAACAACATGAGGTGTATTAATGGATGTCCAAACAGGAGAGTTGATCCTCAAAGTTTAAAGTGAAGAAGTCAAGTTTAATGTGTTTTGAACTTTGAAACATCCAAACCACCAAGAAGACTTTTGGAGCATTGAGACAACTGATCAATTCATTCAACCAAATTATGCATACTTAAGAAGTGATTTTGAAAATTACCCAATCAGTACTAACCCTGCAATCCTAGAAGAACTTTGAGTTAAGGAATATGCAAATTTGCTTGATGCCAATGGCAAAAGCAGTAAAACAATTTTGAAGATTTAGGTGAACGCCCAGCATCCCAAGCTACATCAATTCAGCAACCACCTACATTAGTGCTCAAAACATTGCTCTTACACTTAAAATATGTATTCTTGGGCAATGAAGATACTCTGCCAGTGATTATTTATAGCTTTCTTTCACAACAAGAAGCGGATCGCCTGCTACATGTGCTCGGAGATCATAAGTATGCTGTAGGATGGACCTTGGCAGATATAAAAGGGATAAGCCCTTTTGCCCAGAATATTGTTGGAAGAAGGAAGCAAACTAGTGGTAGCGTCCCAACGAAGATTAAATCCTATCATGAAAGAGGTGGTCAAGAAAGAAATTCTAAAATGGATGTTGGAGTGGTGTATCCTATTTCAGACAATAGTTGGATTAGTCCAGTACAATGTGTACCAAAGAAAGGAGGCATGACAGTGGAAGTCAACGAGCAGATGAGCTTATTCCCAAAAGAACAGTAACTGGATGAAGAATCTGCATGGACTATAGAGCATTGAACAAAGCCACAAGAAAATATCACTACCCACTGCCATTCATTGATCAAATGCTAACCATCTAGCAGGGTGCAAATATTACTACTACCTAGGTGGATATTCTGTCTACAACCAAATTTGTATTGCACCATAGGATCAAAAGAAAACCACCTTTACTTGCCCTTATGGAATATTTGCATTTTGTTGCATGCCATTTAAACTTTGCAACGCTCCAACCACTATTCAGAGGTGTATGACATCTATTTTTCTGACATGATGGAGCTCATAATTGAAGTTTTCATGAATGATTTCTCTATGCTGGGATCGTCATTTGAAGGATGCTTGAGCAATCTGAAGCTGGTGCTGACAAGATGTAAAATTCAAATCTAGCACTCAACTGGGAGAAATGCTATTTCAAGGTACAAGAATGAATTGTGTTGGGACACAAAGTGCCAAATTTGGGGATAGAAGTTGATAAAACAAAAATCGAAGTAGTAGCCAAACTGCCACCACCAACCTTTGTCAAGGGAGTTATAAGCTTTTTGGGCCAGGTTGGTTTTACACTAGATTTATAAAGGATTTTTCACACATTACGAGGCCATTGTGCAAACTTTTGGAGAAGGATACTTGCTTTGATTTTGATGAAAAGTGTATGAAGTCATTCAACTTCTTGAAAAGTAAATTGACAGTTGCTCCTATCCTTGATACACTTGACTAGACGAAGCCATCTGAAATTATATGTGATGCTAGTGACTATGCAGTGGGAGAAGTGCTAAGGCAGAGGAAAAGCAGGGTATTTCACACCATTTACTTTGCTACCAGAACCTTGAATGCCCCTGAGATTAACTATGCTACTACGGAAAAAGAGCTTTTGACAGTGGTGTTCGCATTCAATAAATTTAGTAATACATTTTAGAAAGTAAAATAGTGATTTATACGAACCACTAAACCATTATATTTCTCATGCTAAAACAAGATGCCAAGCCAGGGTTAATCATATGGATTCTGCTTCTACAAGATTTTGATGTGGAAATGAAGGATAAAAAGAGATCTGAAAATCTGGGAGCTGATCATCTCTCATGCTTGGAGAATCATACTGATAGTGAAATGGACAAATGGCCAATTAACGAATCCTTTCTAGATGAAAGACTATTGGATGTTTAGAGCAGTAAAGAGCATTGGCTTGCAGACATTGTCAATTACTTAGTGCAAAATCATTCCTTATGAAGCATCATGACAGCAGTAAAAGAGATTTTTTCTCACAAGTGAAGTATTATCCATGGGATGAGCCTGTGCTGTACAAATATTGCTCAGATAAAGTGATTCGCAGATGCATCCCGAAAGAAGAAATGTACTCCATATTGACTCATTGCAATGCCCTCGAATGTGAAGGACATTTTGGAGGCAAGCGCATAGTAGCAAAGGTGCTGCATAGTGGATTATATTGGCCTTCATTATTCAAATATGCACACTCTTTTATGACTATTTGTGATAGATGCCAAAGGATGAGACAAATCTAAAAAGAAGATGAAATGCCTCAGCAGGGTGTACTTGAGATTAAAGTCTTTGATGTATGGGGACTCGATTTTATGGGATCATTTCCCCTCTCTGTGGGGCATAAATACATTTTGGTAGCTGTGGATTAGGTCTCCAAATGGGTAGAAGCAATAACCACTCCCACTAATGGTGTAACTGTGGTACTGAAATTTTTGCGCAAGAATATTTTCTCAAGGCTTGGCACCCCAGATCACATTTTCGCAACAGGCTATTTGAGGCATTCCTGAGAATGTATGGAGTTAGTCATCGTACTGCTTTGGCATATCACCCCCAGACAAATGGCCAAATTGAAATATCAAATAGAGAAATCAAGATGATATTGGAAAAGACAATGAGCATATCCAGAAAGGATTGGGCACTCAAGCTAGAAG
Source organism: Pinguicula moranensis (assembly GCA_028565015.1). Lineage (NCBI taxonomy): Eukaryota > Viridiplantae > Streptophyta > Magnoliopsida > Lamiales > Lentibulariaceae > Pinguicula > Pinguicula moranensis. The sequence goes on along the minus strand of JAOWBN010211213.1, from coordinate 28,533 downwards.
ATGCACTATGGGCTTACAGGACTGCCTATAAGACACCCATTGGCATGCCTCCACATTGTCTGGTGCATGGAAAAGCTTGTCACCTGCTCATGGAGTTGGAATATAAAGCTTGCTGGGCCATGTGCACACTGAATTTCAGCATGAAAGCTACATAAAGAGATTGCTTTAGTTAAGTGAGCTGAATAAACTGAGGAATGATGCCTATGAGAATGCCAAAATTTACCAAGACATGACCAAAGTTTGGCATGACAAACACATATCTAGGCGCCATTTCTATCTAGGCCAAGAGGTAATTTTGTTTAACTCTAGACTCAAACTATTTGCAGGTAAGATGAAGTCTGTATGGTCCAGGCCATTCGAGATCACAAAGTATCTCCATATGGAGCCATAGAAATTGTTCTTCCAAACAAAGGCACTTTTAAGGCTAATGAACAAAGGCTTAAACCATATGATAAAGGAGGAACCAATTTAGAGAGGCACATGGCCTCTAACCACTAAGGCATCTACACAGTCACAGTGTCTAGCTAATGACATTAAAGAAGCGCTTCTTAGGAGGTAACTCAAGAGCTTTTTGAAGCCACTCAGGGACATATCATATTCTCAGCCCTTTTCTTACTTAACTTCATCTCCATCAATGTGCTATGCAAGTCAATAAGTTTGGGGAAGGGCAGTTATAAGTCTGGAGTGATAGTTATTATTTACTTTTATTGTCTTAAGTGTGATTTAATTAGGTGCATTTATTAGAGTCATAACAACCACTAATCTCCCTTGATGTATCACTCAGGTTACCAAAAAAGACAACAAAGTACACAAATACAAGGCAACATCAACAAGGAAGCATGAAGCATAAAAAGTGCTTAGGATGTTCACTAGCAACCCACGTTCACCACGTCCTTATTTGTAAACAGCTACAACAACGGGCATTTAATTTCAACTGAACACAAATAGCCCAGTAATTGCTATAGTAATTGTATAAAATAAAAATAGGCCCACTCAGGTTCCAGTATAAATGTTCAAGTGTTGTTCCGCGTCTAGACACAATTTACTGTCAAACAAATGCGACAAATCCTAAGCGCTGCATTTCTCTCAGGCCAACAGCATAGTCTGTCCACCACGATAGTTATTCCAGGTTTCACCGGAGCGCAAGTTTTCTACTGCATTCTGAAGTAAGTAAAGGCTGAACATAACTTCTTTACGCCAGTTTCTCTAGAATCTAGCAAGCATGCTGCCCAAAAAGGAAAAGATTACTCAGTCTACATTTCCCAATAAATTTATTAATGATATTGCTAATAAGTTCTTTGATGCAACTGTTGGAGTGTTAGATTTTATTAGGAATGGGAATTTTCGTCTAGATGCATGCTTGTTATTAGGAAATTGGTTAAGGATAGATATTGGACACAGTTTCTGAGAACTCCGGGAGAGTATGCCCCAAATGTGGTAAGGGAGTTTTATGCTAATATTCTTATTATGAATGATTTCAAAGTCTATATTAGGGGAGTCTATGCCATTAAGTCCCACTGAGATAAATCAGGTGTTCAACCTCATTCACTCGGATAATGACAAGTTCTCCCAATTTAATGGGGGATACTAGATTTAGCCGATGTAGCTCAATTTCTGTGTGCACCTGGGATGATATAGAGGATGTCCACTGGACCACGACCGATAGAGTTTGGGGTTAACTAGGTAGATTGTCACTCTAGAATCCTTATGTCGCATGTTTTTGTCTGTAAAAGGATGATGCCAACCACACAAACTAGGGATATCAAATTGAAGAGGTTGTTGCTCATTTATGCAATAGAAATCAGGCGTAGCATTATTGTGGGCAAGGTTATATACAAGGACATACTGAAAAGTTTGGCTTCACTAGAGAAGTGCCCAAATTCTTTGCATTTCCCTTCCCTGATTACTACCATGTGACTGAAGGCTAGAGTAGCCCTGGTTGAGGACGAAAAGTTATTCCCTCTTGCTCTGGACATCACTCCAAATCTGATCAGCAAGCTGAGAACATATTCTAATAGGAGAACTTTGAAGCTTGAGGCTACTCTAGAATCGTCCAATGCATCTTCTAGGGAGAAGGCGAAAGGTAAAAGCAAATTGGTAACCCCTTCTCTGCCTTTGCAGGAACCATGCCCTAGACCTAAGTCCAAAAGGTCCAGTCCTAGCAAATATCCCAGCTGCAGTTGGCCCAACCCGAGATCAATGGGAAGCTTTTATACAGCACTCTTACTGCTTTGTTGCTGCGGTCTACATGAACCTGATCATGATGACAACTATGAAGGGCATCCAGTTCCCCATCAGTATGCTTCCACCACCACTGACCTTCACTCCATCTGCACCACCAAGCGAGGCAGCTACTCGAATTAGAGATGAAAAGGATGAGGAAGAGGATGAGCATGATAGCGTGTGCACCTATAACTTAGTGGGATCTGACTCCGACTCTGGATGAAGCATGGCTCTACCTACCTTGAGGGGAGTTTTGTTTTCATTTCCTCATTCTCCTTATTTATCCACTGAGGCAGTGTCTCACAAGCTTGGGGATGGGTGCTCATTTGAACTCTTGCTTTATTTGCTCATGATCCGCTAATTTATGTTCTGAACTATTTTGCTTGAATTTTGTTTAATGTGTGTTGTTATACTTTATTCGTGGCAGTCATATTAGTCACCTGTCTAGAAGTTAGGTTGCGCTAAGTCATCAACATACTTTTAAATCACGGAATAAATATTGAGGATAGAACCGTGGGGGAGGTATTTAATAAAAAAAACTATTTTGAGGAAGGTACCCAAACTTAGGCTTAGATTGATAGAGAAGTACAAACAATTTTTAAAAATTCGAAGAAACCCCTATGAGCCTAAATCAAGAATGGGACAAGCTATGGATGGAAAAAAGTAAAAGCCAAAAAAAAAAAAAAGCTAGAAAATTGTTTGTATTTCAAGGGATGGCTAGGAACTTATTTGTGTGCATTCAAAGATCAAAATAGCTATTCTAAAGCAAAAGAAAAGAAATGAAAAACAGAAGGGCATCTTGATGTATATAAATGCCCCTGCACTTAATGTATGATTCTGATGGAGAAATTATGTATTTGTATTGGCTTTAAAAATAATATCTATCTCAATCGTTGACCACCTTGACATGACAACAAGTGAGGAAGATGAAGAGAAATTGAAAAATTGAAGAGCACAAATTTGTTAGTCTTAGCTTGAGGATGAGGACCTAAACTGAAAAGGAGAGAAACCCTCACGGTCCTAACCATAATAAACCCCTATATGTATGAAGTAACATAAAGTTGGTGAAGACCGAAAGCAAAAGAAGTTGAACCTGTGCATGCACTACTTAGAGTTGGGTGTCCGTCTGTAAACAAACATCCTCAACATGTGAATATATCTTTTCACGAATATGTTTGCTTGAGGGCAAGCAAGAATTTAAGTTTGGGAATGCTGATGAGCCAATTTTGTACCTAATCAATACAAACTATTTGAGTCTTATTTGGCTCAATATTATGAGGGGACATACTTTTATATCTATTTTTCCTTCTTTTGTAGTAACAGCTCATTTAATGCTCACTGAGAGAAAAGAAGGGAAACAACCCCCAAAACAGAGGCTTTGCCCCATAAATTCAGAGTATGACACCAACTCCTATTCCAAATAATCTTGCATGATGGTACTTGTACACATTTAGTATACACCAAACCAAGTAGGCGGAAAAATCTATCTTTTGATTGGATTCCAAGCTTCCGAGAGAAGCTACTGGACGTGGTCTATAAGGCACAAAAACATCTTAGTTGGAAGAGCCAAAAAAGGAGCGTACGAAAAGTAAGGGTTTAGGGATCACTTGTTCGTGAGCTCGTGTTCTAGGGAGATTGATTTTGATTTCGTTGTTTACAATGATGAACTCAATATTTGTCATTCGTAGAATGGCTCTTGCCTTAAGCATCAACTAAGACTCTTTGTCCTGGGGCGCAATGTAGCCCTTGATGAACTCGGGAGAACATAGAATGTTTATCTTGTTTTAACACTAATCTTTTGTTTTGTTTTGCTATTTTTCATCCTCAACTATGTATGTTTGGCCAACATAGGTAGATGCACTAAGCGTAGTGGGAGGCCGAGAGACACAAGCTACACTAGGCATAGCAAAACCCACATAGATTGCTATAGCATGAGAATGCCTATAGAACCAATGCTACTTTGTGCGTATTACCTGTGAACAAAGTCTTTGAATTTCTTAATGTGACATTCGAGAGGTGCTCATTGGTGAACCACAGAAGGGCATTCAGTCTCGAGTGAGGTTTAAGCCAAGGAAAGGAGAATTCGGTAGGCACAATATTAGGAGCAAAGCATGATAGTCTAACTATAAACCCACTCAAGGGCGTCAATTGGTGAAAGTGCGATCCCCGAATGTTTCTATCTACTGCATTGTGCTAAACTTACGTTATTGCATTTTATTTGTCTCCATTTATGCGTAATTCTTGTATTAACTAGTAGATTAAAAAAAAACATTTTATCATTGGTTCAAATTGTATGAAACTCGTTAATGTTAGTGTTGGTTAATCACAATCCTCGAGGTTCAACATCCTTCTCTTCAGTATATTACTCGTACGACTTGTACACTTGCAAGTAGTGAATGCTACAATTGTTTGCGCATTAGTAATCTCTAGGTTACCTCCACCATCTTCATTTGAAGGAGTGCGAAGTTTCCTGGGGCATGCAGGAAAAGATTTTTCCCATGTCACTCGGCCTCTATCCAAGTTATTGGAAAAAGATGCCCCGTTTAATTTTGATGAGGACTGCATCACAACTTTCAACAAATTGAAGGAAAAACTCACATCTACGCCTATTATCTGCGCGCCAAATTGGGTTATGCCATGTGAGATCATGTGTGATTTGAGTAATTATGCTGTGGGCACTGTACTTTGGCAGCGCCACAACAAGATTTTTCACGCAATATACTATGCAAGTAGAACAATGAACACTCCTGAGCTAAACTATGCAACAACAAAAAAGGAGCTTCTGGACATAGATTTTGCATTCAACATATTTTGGCTCTACATTTTCGGAAGCAAAATCGAAGTATACACTGATTATTCCGCAATAAAATATCTCATGGTGAAGAAGGATGTGAAGCCTAGATTCATCCATTGGGTACTATTACTGCAAGAGTTTGTCTTGGAAATTAATGACAAGAAGGGCTCCGAAAATTTGGTGTCTTACCATTTATTGCGCCTTGAAGGACATGAGCCTGCAGTGCATGCATCTGACAAGCTCCCCATCAAAGATAATTTCCCAAATGAGATGCTTATGATGATCAAAGAATGCAACAATTTGACTGAGAGGTCTCAACCCCAAATGGGGACATTGAAACACTAAAGAAAATGGACGTCAAGCTAATCACGATAAAGAAGCGCTTCTTGGGAGGCAACCCAAGCCTTTTTGATCCAGAACAGGGATACCCTTAACTCTTTCCCCTATACCTAAATTGCCATTCATATTAATCTTGTCTCTATTCTGAACTTTAAGTTGGGGGGGGTGCATGCTAATTCTTGCTCGGGATTTAGTCCCTTGGGGACAATTTCATTAGTTTTATTCCTCTAAGTAGTCAGCTAGATGATGAAAATGTTGTTTTTTCAGGTAGGACGTAGATCATAGCAGAAGGGATACCTAGCGAGATGAGTATCACGACGAAATAATTGAGCAAATTTCTGACTCTGATTATTCAGAGATGAGGAATAGTTATCTTCACATCCACGCCAAAAGACTTAAAACATTTTCCTTATCCCATCTGCAACTTCTTAAAATTGGGATGTTAAGGAAATTACTATGTAATTAAAAAATTGATGGGTCGTAAATCACGTCACTTGCCATTAAAAATAGTCAAAATTTCAGTTCTAACCCTAAGCGACCATATAAAATAGGGTGTTCCCGAGAATCTCCCGCCCACACCCAAACCCTAGCATTCTAATTCGTCATCCGTACAGAGAACAACCGCAGCAGTCGTTGCACAGTCGAGCCACTGACCAGTCTTTCCAGCCACCTATCTATCGCAGTCTTGCGTGATATCCTCTAGGGTAAGTATATATATCCCATACCTTGTATCTGCGAGTAGTTGAGTAGAAATTTGAAATCTCTAAGTTAGAATGGCTCCTAAAAGAACAAGGGTAACAAAGGCGGAATCTTAGGGTAAATTTAAAGGGGCGAAAGCCCAAGATTTTTTTGATTCTACGGTGGGAAAGTTGGATATCATTAAGGAGAGGGGGATGTCAATGGGGTACTGGCTAGTTTGCACTTGGTCGTGGGTGACCGAGGGTGGATTAAATTTCAGGGTAGTCTAGGAGAATATTCGTTAAATCTAGTGTGTGAGTTCTACGCAAACCTGATCATGGCTGAACAAGGAAAGGTTTGGGTCCAAGGATGTCTAGTTCCTTTTAGCCTAGAGGCAATCAATGAGATCTGTGAATTACAGGATATAGACGAGAATGAGTATTCTCACTACCTCAAGGATGGACAGGATTTGAAGGACGTGGTGGGATTTCTGTGTTCTTCGGTCATGAAGTGGCAACTGCCCATAGGGCCAAATCTGTGGAATTAGGTGTCAACAAAGCTGACTGCCACTCTAACAATGTGTTGTGGCACATGTTAATTTGCACTAGAATGATGCTCACAACCCACACTGTTGATGTCAAACTGAAGAGATTATTGATGATTATGCCATTGAAACTATGATGTCGATTGATGTGGGGAAGATTCTCTACAAGGACATAATGGAGCACCGCAAAAGTTTGAGCAAGCGCTGTAGCTCCCTGCATTTCCCATCTCTCATCACGATGTTGTGTCTGAAGGCCGTAGTTGGTTTGCCACCTGAGGATAAGCTGACACCAATCGCCTAGGATATTTTGGATGCCTTGTTGTTCAAACTTGGGGCCTATTCAGAGAGGATATGGAGTAGATCATTGGATATCCTAGAGTCATCCGGCCTCTCTACACCAGTTTGTACCACACCACTCAGTACAATGCAGTAAGGCCCAAACCAATTAGTCCTCTACTAGCTAGTTCAAAGGGGAAAAGTAAAACTCCCCTTCACAAGCCACTACCTCATATTACTAACACGAAGTCCTAGAGTGCAACACCTAAAGTGGCACATCCATCCACGGAGGACCACTGGAGAGTGATCATGGATAACGCGTATATATGCTTTGCTGCCCTCCACACAAATCTTTTTATGATTGCGGCCACTCAATGCATCCAGTTCCCTGTTAGCCCATTGCCTCCGCCATGCTGAAAATCACACCACCCACCCCAACTCCAATTGAAGAAGAGGAAAATGAAAGTGAGGCTGAGGCTGAGTCCTCAGCCTCTAAAGCAGAGGATGAAGTTGATCTATCAGAATCAGACTGATCTCAAGGGAGTAATGTTTTTATTACATTATTTTTATCTCTCCACTTAGGGCAGTGTTGGGTTTTAGTTTGGTGAGGGGGTGCATCATGTGCATCAATTTAAACTATTCTATGTTTTGATCATTCTGGATGCTCTGCCTGTGTTTTGGATTGTTTTATTTTCGCTCTAATCTATTTCGTTTGGGTGCCTGGACTTCAGTTTAATTTTGTTTTGGACTATCTGCTTTGAACTATATTGCGTTTAGTTTTAGTTGTAGATAATTTGGCTCAAGTAGTTGCTTCCCGAATTGATTAGGAGTTATTGTGTGCACTTGCTTGCTCGAAAACACTACATCGTATGCAGTATGCTATTACGTTTGAGGAAGAATTGCATGGTAGGTAAAGAATTAGCGAGTGATGCATTGCGGGGACTAGGTAGACGTAAAACAAATCGGAATGAATGTTCTGGGTTGGATAGGAACTCTGAGGGATTATTCACTTAAAACTAGCCCCTTTGAGCCTAAACAAGTTCGAGACAAGTTATGGATAGGAAAAAGTAAAGTAAATGAGCCAAAAGCACAAGTTTTTAAGTTGAGACTCGTTCTTTCCTAATAGTGGGCACATACATCCCCCCAAGAAAGACATGACAGGCACCACCTGATAGTCTTATCCTTCTTGAGCCACCGAAAGAAAAGATAACATGTAACGGTCACCACCTACAAGTGGGCTATATAGAAAAAATAACAAGTAACGGTCACCGCCCACAAGTTGCCCATACGGTTAGCTGTAATATCCATGGAAAAGTACCGATATACCCTATCCAAACTACTGGCTGTTTGCATTAGTACATTGTGATCTTTGGGGCCCTTCACCCACTTTATCTTATCGTAGTAATAACCTGCAAGTATACTGATCAGTGAAGAATCGATGAGCAGACCACGTGGTCTAATCTCATGTGGACTCGGGGTGACTAGACCTAGACTATTGACAATCCTATCGCTTATCTCACAAAAAATATAAAGTGAAAGCATGTAAATGTTGGTTTTATTGGTTTCATCGTCTAACTATCAATTATCGGCTAGTCAAATAAACAACTAATTAAACAAATAACTTGAAAGAAGATAAATTCAAAGGAGAAGGTTTTATGGGCAACCTAGCTTCATCCGCATATACTATGTCATGGATCAGTGTTCTAACATACAAACCTAGAGGAATCCATTTGATGGTGGGGAGTCCCTAGTGGGTTTTTAGTGGTTCATCCTACCAAGGCTATGCGGGTGCATTTGATGGCGAGAATCCACAAGTTTCTCGCAATCACTACTACAAGGGGATCATTTGATGGTGGGAGTACCTCAAGTTATGATCACGGGCCTAGGATCAGGGACTAAGAACTACCTATCCGTGATTAACTTGGATACCTATTTCTTTGGATCTACTTGAAGTCGGTTATTGGTCTGCCGATCCTCAGAGTTCCCTAAACTATCTAAGTTCTCCTAGGAAGGAGATCAATCTACCAAGCAAAATAATAGATAATACAAAGCTTAATAAATAGGTTCTAAACCCCAACTTTAATCATAAACTTCAACACCAAATCTAATCCACAATATAGGCGAAATCAACTAAGTAACCATACAAAAAGGTTTAGCTAATCATGTTCATAAGGAAAACAATAAAGGACATCATTACAATAAAAAATGAGAATAACATTAAAAGCTCTAAAGAATCCTCCCCTTGCAAGTGGGTCCACACTCAAAATGCCGGAAGAGGTCCAAAACTTTATGGGCAAGCATAAATTTTGGGATTGGAATCCACGAACTTGTCCAATTACAATAAATCCCAAGTGAATTGAATGTTAAACCCTAGAGATAGAAGCTCTCAAGGAAGGAGTAACTAGAGAGAGAAAACTAAAGCGGGGAATGAAAACTGTCTTAAAATCTAAAGTTAACTATATATAAATATAAAGGTAGGGTTTCAGTGAGGGGTAGAACATGAATTTTAACCCAAAAATCTCTACAAAAAGTTGAAATCGCGACGTAGATGGGCGCCCAAAGGGAAATGGCAGCTGCCAGAAATTCTTATATGTTGCATCGGGTAGTCCTGAGCGGCCACCACTGGTGAACAAATGGTCGTCTGGGATTCTTCTCTGCTAGTTCGGGTAGCTGTGGGTGGGAGTCTGAAGGATTTAAGCGGGTGCCTGCTTTACTTCTTGCTAAATTTGACTATTTCCACCATTTTAAGCTTGTTTTCTCTCATTTTTGAACTTTTTTTGCACAAATCAGCACCAGGGCACCTATAGACACAAATAAAGAGAAAAAAAAAAGTAAAATGAACACACACAAAAAATAGTCAAAACATAAGCAAAAGCTAACATAAAAGACCTTGATTAGTTGGTATGTAACCAACTCATCAAAATCCCCCAAACCCATGCTTTGCTTGTCCTTAAGCAAAACAAAGACTCAAGAGAAAGAAAAGACAAGAGAAACCTAGAAACTCCTAAACACTCATGCAAAATATACCAATACTTTGCCATTTCGTACTTCTTAGCTGACTTTATGTGAGATATCAGTCATTTGATTAAGTTACGTCGAGAGAGTTCATGCAAAAGCATTATCAAGTATAAAGTTAATATGAAATATTACTACCTATATGCTGACCAACTTTTCATGTTATCCTTCATTGTGTGTGTGCACTAGGCCAAACCAAACAATCCACAAACATCAAGAATGCCACAAGTTCAAGCCTCAACTCCACCCTCTCACGAATAGGGGATAGTGTTTAGGTGAGGGCTTCTCTCATGGTGGAGTTGGAAGTAGATATAATGCACACTCAAATAAAAAGGCTCATAGAGGTTAACAAGAATTGAAAATGAGATAGACATATAAAGTTGCATTCGAGGACTAATCCTAGACTTAGAAAGGACATGAGACACGGAGTTAAGCTCAAAATGTAGGCATCAAGCTCATGATTTATGGTCTTTGTTTATTTTACATATAATGCTCCGAAAATTTTCTTTTCTTTCACCCCTCGTGTATTTTTTTATTTCTATGGAGTATCTTTCTTTTTTCTTTTGCATGGAGCATCAACTTTATTTCCAAATACCATGTAAGGAAGATTGCAATATAACTTGACACCTTTGTGTAGATCTTAAAGACTTTAACAATTCAAGCACTCAAGGGGATGGCAACAAGAGGGCAACCATACCCTATTTCATCTTTCAAATCTCATCATCTTACCTATCCAATTAGATTGATATTCGTGATCTACCATGTATAAGGTCAAGGCTCCATAATCTTCTAATGAAAGAGGGAAAAGGTACTCTATGCAGTTACACGCAAATTCTCAAGATCAATAAAAGCAAGACTTGCATAGAAAATAAGTGCACTTAAAACATAGTTCAAACTCAATACTATGGATTGACTTTTCATCTTTCCCAAAGGCCTAATTATGCATGAATGTGATTTAGGAAAAGCAATCAAGTGTATACTAACATAAAAATAGTAGCAATTTCAATCAACTAGCTGTCCTAGATGCATTTTGCATTATCTCAACCATTTTAAGTCAATTTTCTACACGAGGCTCAAGCATCAACACATATCAAGAGTTTGTATATTGGGTAAAGCATGGACAATTTTTTTTTTAACAAAAATCTACTAAAATATAACAAATAAACTAAGAGTAACACTAAACATAGAAATCAACGGAGTTCATACAAATGCCCCTCCCCAACCTAACCAACACCGATCCTTCAATGCTTAGTCCATGATGAGATGAGTGACATAACAACAAAAGGACAAAGATACATAATAGAGTTAGAATGAAAATAAGACAAAGGTTCAAAAAACTAAAAAAAGAACGCTCCTGAAAAAGGGCCAATTGTTAGAAAAGAATTCTTTATGATTCTTCCGACTTCTGTTGGTGGTGGTGGAGGGAAATGGTTCCAGCGATCAACTGCTTTGGAATCTCTTTAATGCTACCCAACATGGTCCTCACATCATTCTGGGTCAGTCTTTGCTAATCAGTTCTACGTCGATGCTGGTGCTAGTAATTGCACCTGGCTTGATAAGTAGGGTGCTCAAATGCTCATTGGTGTCATTCATCCCAAGAAATCCCAAGAAATCCCTACGATACCTGCAGTGCACAGATTGTAGATTTTGTTGATACTAGGCGCAATGATAGTAATTGGTACCCTACGTACATGAACTTCGAGATGGACCATCTCATCCTCACGTAAAATGGCTAGGAATTTGCAGACCATCAAAGGATGGATGGATCCCAAGCTAAGTAGAAGCGCATCCAAAGCGTATGGCTCTCGGATGTCCTCATAAATTGGGTACACGTCTAAGATTTAATGCATTAAAGTAAAGTCAATGATTGTTTTGAGGCTGACGAGCATCGCATACTTCTCCCATTCCGCATCGGATAGGCGCTCACAAACAGTGTTCCGGATGGGATGTGGTGATGGAGGAGAAGAAGGATCGGCTCTAATGTCTCCTCGAGCTCTTATCCAAGGCTTGGAGGCTTTCGTCGAATTGACCATTGCATCTTCAAAAAGTAAGATGTGAGTTGAAGGAAAGAATAATAAAGACATGCTACACATCTCACATAACCCCACCACCACCACCCAACCACACCCCCTCCCCCTAGGCATAGCAGAATCATGAAGGTCAACGTTTAAAGTGATGCCTAGGGGCTGGGAATAATGCATCAAAGTGTAGGGAAAACTTCACAAAGATCATGAAGAGAAGATAACAAGTGAAGCACGAATTTCATGTTGTAAGGTGAAGTTCCTTCAATTAAACACAGTGCAAATACTCCCCCCACACCTTACTTTCAATGTAAAGGTAAATATGACGAAACAAGCATGTGAAAGTTACGGCCGAACATGCTCCATAAAACATAGAAAGTTCAAGCATAATTTGGCACATTAGGTGGCTTCCCCGCTCCCAAACCCAAGTCTCCATTATGAAATAAGAGTGGGCTAGAGGTCGGAAAATGGGCGAACCAGGATAAATCGGCCCATTTCGCTAAACCCGCAGGGCTAGTGGGCCTGCCAGTTTACCGTAAATAGGTCATACTGGCCCAGTCCATTTACAAAATGGGTCGGGACAACCCGAATTTTTTATTTTAATTTTATTATTATTATTTTAGTTTTTATAAATATTTTATTTTATTTTATTTTATCTTATTTTTTTATAACAAAATGGCATGTCAGGCTCAAGACCACAAATCTCGGACTTGTGGTTCCTTTTCATCATTTCTTGCATTGGTCGGCTCCTCTACTTGAAACATGTTTTGTTTGGGTGCTAAGTCTTTAATATCCCCCCTCCCCTCAAAGTCTTGGTCCTCATCCGTGCTAGTTACCTCAACTAAAAACAACGGGATCTACATCCGACAATGAAGAATCAGTGACAAGCAATAGACAAGGTTCAGCAACTCCCTTTTCAACCACAATGGTTGAAATAGGCTTGTCTTTCTCGGGTAGTTTTCCCTTTTGATGTTGGCTTTGGCGAATCTCAGTAGCTACTTGCCCAATTGTGGTCTCCAATTTTCTTGATTGAGGCTTTTAGTGAATCGAACAGCTTATCATTCCTCTCTTGGTTTCCTTGGGTGCCATAGATGAAGGATTGGAGTATTTCTTCCAAGGTTGGCCTTTGGTTGACCATTGGTTACTTGATGAAGATTAGTTCGTCGCTTTGGCCACATCATTGGAGTTAGGCTTGAGATAATTATTTTTCCGCCAAGAGAAGTTTGGATGATTGCGGATCTTGGGGTATTAGTGAGTAGGTTGAGTTGGATGAGAGTTCTGTCGTGGATAGTTTGAGTTTTGAGCATAATTTTGCTTCTCACCCCATTTCGGTCTCCCAAAGCTTTGGCCTATGGACAAATTTGCTTGCTTACCTACATTAAAAGATGGACAAATGTGAGTCACATGACCAAAACCACCACAAACTCCTCATACCTCAACTTTATTCCCAATTTTAAGAATTTGATTTTCCTTGGTCAATTGAGCTATTTGGTCCAAGGCGTCGCCTTGGATAGCCCGCAATTCTCGATTTCTTGTTTGCCTCCCTTGGACACTCTTTTGTTGGGCATTCTCAACAAGAATTTCATAAATATCATAGGCTTCCTCATCGGTCTTGTCAAAGATCGATCCCCCTGCAGCATTATCAACCATATAATTGGCAAGTGCAAGCAACCATCATACAAAAATTGGTTAAGTAAAGTCAAGGGAATTGATGGTGATGGCATTAAAGTTGAAGCATCCTAATACGTTCTCACGCTTCGTGGAAGGGCTCACCATCTCGTTGTTGGAAGCTTAAAACCATGATCCGAAGTTCAGAGTTTTTGCTACTTGGAAAGTACTTGTCGATGAACTTCCCGTAAACTTCACTCCAAGTGGTCAATGAGTCCTCCGGTAGAGACATGAGAAATGTCTTAGCACGATCCTTCAGCATGTAAGTAAATACCCTCATCATCTATTGATCTTACATCATTACTTCAAGAGAGATGCTAGAGACAATTATAAAAGTCACGCAAAAAAGACAAAGCATCATCATGCGGTAAACCATGAAAATAGGGAAGCATGTGATTTGAATGAGCTTGAGTTCATAATTTCTTGCCACCTCATCGAGAATGATGCAAGATGTATAGGGCCCTATGATCACCCTTCAAGAATCACGCATCGGTGGCCTGACATTCACTCTGGGCTCCTAATTATGCCCTTAGTTACCTCCCCACCTCCCATTGTTTCCATTTTGATCTGTAGGAAGATGGAGATGAGAGGGTTCTTCATTACCTTCACCGAAATGGATCTATGTAGAGGTAGGCAAATGGACGGGCTGGGAGATTTTTTAGCCCGACACGCCCGTTTACATAAAACAAACAGACCTGGCATGACTTTTTTAGGCTACCTTTTTTTAATTATTTTATTTATTTATTTATTTATTTATTATTCTCTTTTTGAAAAGAAAATGAACTACACGGGTGGGATTTAAAACACCCACCCCCCTACTCTTGCAATCAAAGAATAAACCACTAGGCTATACTACACTTTCTGTTATAATAATATTTTTTTTACTATTTCATATATAAAAATGGGCAGGCGGCCAAACCTGTGGGCTAAAAATTGAGCCAGGACCGCCCATTTTATTTTTTTAGCCCATCGTCGCCTGTTAAAAAATTAGCGGGTCAGGCCCATTTGGTCCTTTTTGGCGAGTGGATTGGACCGGATTCATTTGGCTCGACCCATTTTCCTACCTCTAGATATGTGGGTCATTATCTTCGTTGGCCATGTGCTCTTAGTCGGTTAGTATCAAGAGGTAGACTCAACTCAGGATTAAGCGATCTCCTCCCATGCATACATCTACAAAAGCTTTCGAAGTGAGAAATGAAAATCCTTCAAAGCCAAAGTGAAAAGAATTTGCAATAAGGAAAATAAATTAGACAAGCAACAAACTAAAAATAACTAAGCTAGAAACCCGAGTCCCCGATAGTTGCACAAGAAACTTGTTCGGCAAAGAACGTGTCTCAACCTATCGTAGTAATAACCCACAAGAGGCTGGATCGATGTAGAAGCAATGAATCAACCACAAGGTTGAATCTCATGTGGACTCAGGGTGACTAGACCTAGACTATTGACAATCCTAATGCTTATATAAGTAAAAATGTAAAATGAAAGTATATAAAGGTTGGTTGGATTGGTTTCATTGTCTATTAATTACTGGCTAATCAATTTAAGAAACTAATCAAACAAATCACTCGAGAGATAAATTCAAAGGAGAAGATTGTATGGGCAACCTAACTTCATTCGCCTATACAATGTCATGGATCGATGTTTAAACATGCAAATCTAGAGGGATTCATTTGATGGCAAGAGTCCCTAGTGGGTGGTCAGTGGTTCATCATCTGAATGCTATTGGGGTTCGTTTGATGATGGGAATCCCTTAGTTATGATCATGGGCCTAAGATTCGGGATTTAGAACCTACATAGTCGTTGTTGACTTAGATACCTATTTATTTTGGGTCTACTTTGAACCACTTATTGGCCCGCCGATCTTTCAGGTTCCATAAACTATCTAAGTTCTACTATGAAGGTAATCAATCTAACAAGGAAAATAATATATAATACAAAGCATAATAAATAGGTTCTAATCTTTAATCATAAACTTCAACACCAAATCCAATCCACTATATAGGCGAAATAAACTAAGTAATCATACAAAAAGGTTTAGCTAATCATGTTCATAAGGAAAGGAATAAAGGAGTTCATTACATTTCAAAATGAGAATAAAAATTAAAAACTCTAAACAATCCTCCCCTTTCAAATGTGCTCACCTTCAAAAGGCCGAAAGAGGACCAAAACTATATAGAAAAGCACCAATTTTGGGATTGGAATCCACCTTCTTCTTCAATTACAATAAATCCCAAGTGAACTGAATGCTAAATCCTAGAGAGAGAAACTCTCAAGGGAGGAGTAACTATATAGAGAGATAACTAAAGTGGGGAATGAAAGATATCTTAAAATATAATGTTAAATATATATATGTAAAGGTAGGGTTTCAGTGAGGGGCAAAATAGGAAATTTAGCCCAAAATGTCCCAACAAATAGATAGAGTCGTGGTAGGTGGACGCCAAAAGGGAAATGACGACCGCCTGAAATTCTAATATGTTGTCTAAAGGAAGTTGTGTGCTTCTAAAATCAAGTAGTGTTGTCTCAGGTTGTCCTAGACGGGTACCTAATCTTTCTTGTACTCTCCTTGGGTGCATTCTGGTGGGCACTTGCTGAAGATGGGCGACCGCTTGAAATCTCTCTCTTTTGCCTCGGGCAGGCTCAAGCATGAAGCACTTATTGAAGATGGGCGACTGACTAAAATTCTATTTACTTCGGCTCCTGAGGATGAGATTCTCTAGTCCTCAAAGGGGGTGTATTAGCCAAAATTGCATGGGAGGACTTCGTTTCCCAATCAACCCCTTCATCATCACCTTCCTCCAGGCTTTTGGTATAACTCTCGGTCAGCTAGTCCCAAACGCGTTCACACATCTTGTTATTTTCCTTATTTTGTGACATATCTTGTCCTTATAATGGGGTCCCATCGAGTTTTTTTCTTTCATTTGGGCTTTTGTCAACTCATACCCAAGTGATAAAAATAATACGGGTGTGTATCTCTACCCTCATTTGTGGATGAAGATAATGTCACACTCGTTTCCTCCCACTAGGATTGGAAGAATTATTTATTTTTGTTCGTCCTCCCTCTTCCTTCACCTCGTCTTTTACGACCTTATGGCATGAATCAGTCAAGTCGCCGAAACCTAATCGGTTGCTTCTTCCCAATGATATTTCATCCTGTGTTCGCAAGTTCTAGTGTGAAGGTTGGGTGTATTAGGAGGAGGAGATCTTAGCCTTAGTAGGACTTTCACCTGTATCCTTTGTTAGTGTTGTGCCCTACGGCCAATCACTTAGGGCCTTTGTACCAATGATTCCTATGATATGTAGCATTTTTTATTATTTGTTTAATTTACTGCTTTATAGCATATCAACTAATGAAGCCCCAAGTATTAATAACTTAGAGTGTATCACAAAGAGTTGTGATTATGAGAACATTCTAATAAATTATCAATGATAAACATCCCTAACCATTGTATTAGTGAGACAAGGCATCACTAATACGGATAGTCTCCTAACATGATTATTTTCAATACTTTAGCGGCCATGATGTTGCTAGATGTCACTCATGGTCAATGGAGATTAATTAGGGATTAATGAATTAAATGAGTTTAATCGATTAACCATAATATGATTATGTTAATTCATGGTCCATTGCTAATCTATTGAGAACTTATAGGATCACACATATTAATATCAAACTCTTGAGGGGCCAAAATTGAATCAAGGAAGTGTTTGGTAATTGAATTGAATTATTTGATAATTCAAGGACTCAAATGTAATTATGGGGTCATAAATATAATGTTATAAATTTTGTGGGATGTATGATAATACATCAAAACCTCATGTTAGTTGGATTAGAGTTGAAAGGCACTAACTCATGAAGATGAGTTGGTGGAAATTGACTACAACTTCATATATGAGATATATGAAGATAGCGATTTTTTTCTTCAAATTGAAATACATGCATAGGCTGCATATCCAATGGTATTACATGCAATGAGGTGTTCATACACAAAGAGTTGTAAATATTGAGTGGAAGAGTTCTACAAAACCATGGGTGGTTCAAAACCATGTATACATGTATGGCTATGATTAAAAGTTAATATACTAGCATGACATTTCTAACTCTATAAATACCTTGATACTTTCATATATGAACAAGTTTATACTTTCGTATTTCTTGATAGAAGGAAAATAGAAGTTCGCTCTCTTACTTCTCTCTCTACCTGAGAGGTTCTAGAGCATAGGAGTGAAATTTTTGTGAAATTTTATTATCATTTTCTTTGACCACAAATAGTGGATGATAAACAGGTGGTTCAGGATAGCCCAGCCCCGGCCCACCCATTGTGGGTTGATGGGTTGGATTTTCCAGCCCATCCCACCCATCTACAAAATGTGCTTGCCCCGCCCTACTCAAAAATTGATCTCGTGATCGCAATATTGAGGAAATAGGCAGGCCAGGCCCGCTCATTTTTTTCTAATATGGCTTCCACCACATGTTTAAAAATGGGCAAGCTCGGATCATTAGCCTACCTCTAACTACAAGTGAGGAGATAACACTCCATATACACATATATTGTAATATAAGGTGTTTTATATGCCTTCCAAGAGTTGTGGTGGTGTGGACTTCCATAGAGGGTGGTCACTTGAGCACCTCCAAGGAGACTACCTTGAAAAACTTTGTGAAAGCTTTAAGAGAATGTATAAATTTCCCCCTGCTCTTGTATTAAAGCTTTGTAAATTAGTATGGATCCTTGGTAGGGAACTCTTTAAATTTTGAATATGCACACACTTGTCTTTTGCTTTTGCTCACTTTGATATGTCACGTTGTAGCCTTGAGTTCCTACTAGTCGTATCAGAGCCATCATGATGATTCTTTCATAACATGCAAGATATATTACATAACTTTTTGTTTGTTAGGCCAAAATTCAATAATAGAATATAAGAGTCCGTACAAGAAATGAAACGAAGAAAAGACAGAGAAAAACAAGAAACACAAGATGTGACCTCGGAAAATAAGATACATTTGCATGATCCAGCCATAGATTTGGATGAGTGAGAACAAGATGGTTATGCAACAGTGATCAACTGACTCTCAGATATGCACGTTGCCATATAATTGACTATAGGGGTCATTACCCTGCTAAAAACCCCAGCTCTACCTATTTACCTTATAGCATTAAGGTCGTGAGATTGCCAACTAGCTCTGCAAGCAAAGACTTAAAGGCTAAATGCAGTATTGATCTGTTGACCTTAGACTATGCAGGCCACCCTACTAGTATGGCTACAAGAGTCTTTACTGTGGTAGTTAGCAAAGCTCAGCTTGTGCACCTTATAGCATCTTACCCGTTTGATTTGTTGCCACCACCCTTGCCCCCCTTTCTACATTTATACCCTTCGGATCCTGCTCGATGTGGTCAGTTTTCTACTGTCTATTCTATCGCCTCATGTGCCTAGTGCAATAAACTGTGTTCTCCACCGATCCTGCCAATAATGATCTTGTTGCCTCTTGCAGAATGAACCCAGCAAAGCTTTGAACGTTATCACCAAGTGTCCCTTCATGCCCTGACACACAACACAACACAACACCATATGTATTTTATGATCTGCCCTATGTGGTTTCCCTCCTAGAATTCTTTATTGAGTGTTGCAGGTATATAGATCCCTCTTATCCGAGTCTCCTACCTGTACCACCACAAGGTAAAGAAATAAAACATTTGCATACATAAACAATTTCACATCACTAGGTGCACCGCAAAATATACCTTGATCACACACCCTGACAATATTTGTCCATGAGGTCTAGAGTCATATAGGCTTAGCACTCTAGACTCAGAACTAGATTGAGATTATGCATTTTACCTCATAAGCTGGAAGCACTCTCTTTTTTACCTCCATCTCATATCTGACAACTGAGATTGCATGATTCCTATACCTGAAGCAGCTGAATTGCCTGCCCTCCACCTCCAGGATCTGGTTCCTACCAATAGCCCATAAGTTAGTCCTTGCTCCGCTTCTATCCCCTTCCAGGTGCACCTGACAGAAAAATAGGAGCTTTAGAATGAAAATTGAGATACTACAAAGAAAAACTACTTCCTATTTTATATATGTAGCCTATGTCCATAGTATGTGATCAAATTGACTTCCCTCTTCAGTTAGCATGTAGCCCCATACATAATAAAGGTTGGTTAAGCTAGTCATACATCGAGTATGAGAACTCTGCACGTCTAGCCCTCAACCAATACCAAGTTAACCTGTGAATTGTATGTTGCATCTCTAGAGGATTTGCCTCTTGTCCACTGAAATGGACCTTATTTCTTTTTTTCCAGAGAGTCCACATGAATGCCAGCCATATGGATATCCAAATTTCAAAGTTAGTACCTACTTGGGCCTATGTCCTCTATTCCTGAAGATAAAGGACTGAGAAACTGTTTGGTGTCGTCCCTGCCCACCCTGGTGTTAATATGGACTTAAATTTCAACCATACCTGTCTAGTGATCTCAAATTCATGGAAAAGATGGCCTGTTGTCTCCTGATTGGCTTTGCAGAGGGTACAATTAATCTCCTGATCTGCAGGAATAATATGCCTCCCTTGAAGATTAGACTTGGTGGGGATAGCATTGTAAATTAGCTTCCACCCAAAGATGCATACTTTCTTCGGAGCATATCTATTCCATACCTGTTTAGTTAGGCTCTACCTGCTGTTGGCTGAACACAGGAATTCTGGCTTCTGAAATTAGGTTATAAGCCTCCTTAGCACTATAAATTCCAGTTGACCTGCTCCCCAAACAATACTTATTTGTACTGGTAGGCTGTGGCTGTCTTACCTGTAAGAATTCCTCCAAGTCTCTGAGATATGGAAATTCTGACTCTCTCAACGGCCTTCTCCATGACAAAGAATTATGTTAGAAGATAACGAATTATGATTGTTTTCATTTGCATGTATGTTTCTTGAAAATTGCATCTTGAAATCTTAACTTTTGTTATACAAAGTGTGTAGATTTTGAGATCAAAAGTTATAGTGGTAAAGGGTGAACGGGCATGTTCCTTTCCTATGAGAGATATTGGCTTCAATTCGTCCCCCCATTCCCTGGATTTTCCCCTTTGGGAAGGTAGTCCCGAAGTGGTTTTCCCCTCCATGTTTCATTATCCAGGGTTGACAAAGGATCAACTTCTACGGTCATCTTGAATTTTGTAGAAGGAATAGCTTATGAATGGGTATGAGACATGTTCCCACGGATGACGCCATTGGTGAAACCAACAAAATTGTATGGAGGGTGTGTGTCTGTGCTTTGTCGATTACTTGACTCAAACCATATAATTTTTGAAGAGAAGAGATACAAAGAAATAAGTATAACTTATGCTCTATTGTATTCCCCAAGAATTGCTTATCTTTATTATTAGCCAAGTAGCCTATTTATAGAGTTTATATAAGGTATATTGGTATTTTTCCATGGATATGGCAATTAATTGTATGGCCCACTTGTGGTTAGTGGTCGTTACTTGTTATCTTTTCTATATAGACCCTTTATGGGCGGTATTATATATTCTATCAGCAATTTGAAGAGGATAAGCTTGTCAGGAAGTGCCTATCATATCCTTACTAGGAATGGGTGGGGATGGAGTGTATGTGCCCACCTCGAAGGAATGTATCGTTGGTACGAGGTCATTTTCCTTGGGTCAGCGTGTGAGGATACGAGGTGGATCTCTCGAGGTACGTGTTAGTGTTATATCATAAGGCCAATTACCTTACGCCTATGTATTAATACTTTAATGTTGTATATATGATTGTAGCAACATTCACTACTTATTTATTTATATTATTTATTTATAGCATGTAAAATAGTGAAACCTAACGTTGGTAACTTAGATTGTATCACAAAGAATTGTGATGATGGAACCACTCTAATTAAAATTATCAATACTAAACATCCCTAATCATAGTATTAGTTAGATAAGCATCAATAATGCGGACATGTTAACATGTTCTCAGCCAATTCCGTTTGAAAACAATAGTTGATCTCATCAACTACAGTGTAGTGATAGTTAAGCTAGAAACATGGATGTTTGTAGTTGACAAGTACAGCGGATTGACCCGCATAGAGATCACGATATTGTCAATGGATGATACTCTAAAGAATAATGGGTGTAAGTGATCGTTAGACTTTAGATTAGATCTTGAGTATGAATGCTACTCTTTGATTCTATTTGGAGTTCCACCGTAAATGGGTAGTTTTGGGAATGGTTTGAAGTACGAAAAGAATATGAGTAATCAATAATGAATTCACCGCTCCTAAAATGTTAGGAAAAGATATTCCTATGACCACTTGTAAGAAGTCATATTACCCTTTGCAAAGCACAAGTTTAATTAGAAAGAGTTTCTAATTAGAACTTAATAATCATGGTTTCCTGTACAAGAAATCTTACGTATATAAATGAGGGTGATCAATAACCTCAATGTACGAGATTATGAATATTTTCTTGGTGAAAACATATCAATTACACAAGAACTAATTCTTGAAAAGTTTGTCTCCTTCTATGAGTATTCACAATGCTTCAGAGCTATGATAACTTGCTAGAGGTCACTCATGGTCTATGAACTAGAATTATAGAATAATGAATTAAAAGTGTTAAGTTCATTAACAATAATTTGATTATATTAATTATAGGTCCATTGCCAAGTTATTGAGAACCTATAGGGTCACACACGTTAGCATCATTCTCTCGAGGGGACAAAGTGTGATTAAGGTAAAGTATAAGGACCGAATTGAAGTTTTTGAAACTTCAAGGACTTGTATGAAATTATGGGGTAATGGATATACATGCCCGACCTCACATGTATAGAGGTGTAGTGTATATAAACGTCATGGAGAAGAATTTTACAACAACATGGCACATAAGCATGAAGTGTCAATTGTTGAAACACATGTTATTTATTAGCTACAACATGTGTTACATCTTAGATTCATGACTACCTATATAAATACCTTAATATTATCACAAATATACAAGGTTGATCGAACTTTAAAGTCTTGATAGAATTGTTGAAGCTCCATATCCTTGTTACATTCTCTACCTGAGGACTTGGACTTTTGGGGCTAAAACTTGAACGAGTTTTCTTCTCTTTTCTAAGGCTTAAAGGTTGGAGTTAGCACTGCTTTATCCACATATAAGTTATACATTTAAGGTGTATATACCTCAAGGGAAGTGGTGGCGTGGACTACTCTAAAGGGTGGACATTTGGATACCTCAACGGAAGGAGCTTTCTTGCACGGATTAGTGATTCTACAAGAGGTATAAAAGTTCATTCTCCCTTGTAATATCAAGTTTTGTAAATTTGCAAAGATCTATTATCAAAATATCTATGAAATTTTTGTTATGCATGCTTAATACACACCTATGTTTATGCTTCCGCACAAATTTTGCATTATAACACATAGTATAGCTTTCGGAGATCTTACAGTACAACCATTCTTTGAGATGACCTAAGTACTTGGTGAGTTTTATCCTCTGAGAGGCAAATGGACCCGTCACCTAATGGGCTTTCATCAACCTTTTTCTGGCCCACATCAAGGAGGCTCAAGTAAAATAAAGATATAAAGATTAGAAAGAGGGGAGGGGAGGGGAACTGTGAATTGGAAAGCATATCTCAATAAAGCGAGCTTGACGAGAAATATAGTGACAAATGAAAAGGATACAAGGCAGCGGAAGCCCTTATGGAAGGAGCTATAACCAAGAAAGACACAGGAAAAACTACAAGGAGAAAGCTTATAAGGAGCATAATCCTGCAAACAAGGAAAAGCACAACATCCAAAAGCATGAATTATCATAACTAGGAGAAGATCCATAGAATAATTCAAAAGGATAGATACCTGTCAAGATAGACGACGACAATTGGTTGATGATGTAGGTCATAGTACTAAACACATCGACCTAGTCAATGAGAGGAGTATGAGAGTAAAAACAATAATAAGCACTATTTTCGTAAGATGACAGTGCTTCCTTTCAACACGACCATTTGGGACAATGATATAAAAATAGGAAGCTAATGACGAATACCATGCATGCGAAGATGATTTTGAATATGATTACCGGTAAACTCAGTACCACCATCACTTTGAAATTTGTGAATACGGGTGGAATATTGCTTCTCAACAAAGGCATGAAAGTGGAGAAAAGTATCAAAGAAACCAGACTTATGCTTCATGTGATAAAACCAAAAAAGAGAATAATCATCAATGAAAATATCATAGTAACGATAGTCATGCAAAACTTTAGTAGGGGAAGAGCACCAAAGATCAAAATGTACTAACGCAAGTGGTCAATCGGCACGATGTTCATTAGGTACAAAAAGTAATCTACGACTCTTGGCAATTTCATAGGGAACAGACAAATAAGGAGTGGGGGCTAAAGAAGCAAGCAAAATGAGAATATACATGGCCTAATCTAGCATACCACATATCAAAGTAATTGCAAAGCTAACAGGATCGAAGTGAGAAGACGAATGTTGAAATGTTGCGTTCAAATACATAAAATCATCCATCACACCAATCGGTGGCCACCACCTGTCCCGTGTGATGGATCTGAACAACAAAGTAATGATCAATAAAAGTAATAGCAAGAAAGAAATCATAGGTTAACTTATTGATGGACAAGAGATTGTTAGTGAGATTAAGGATCACAAGAACAATCAGTAAGGGAAAAGAGGAAGTAGAGAAAACAGTACCAACATGAGTAATAGGCAATGGAGTACCATTACCAACTAAAATACATGCCTTATCCGTATAAGGAATGGCTTGATCAAGAGTTATAGGGGAAGAAGAGGTCACGTGAGAAAAGGTGTCGGTATCCATATACCAATCAGAAACAAATGATCCATGAGGTAAAGTGGACCGAGTTGAAGGGGTGGTTGGAAGTGGCGGTTAGCCGAGAAGACTAGGTGATAGGCTGGGGTCATGGATGGGCTGGTGGGCTAGCCATGGCAATAAGGTGGAAGCCTACAAAAACTACTCACTTGAGGAGGCCCAATGGAGGTAGGCCCAATAAAACGAGGAGAACTAATTGATCAATTCTGCCCAGAAAACTTAGCAGGAACAATCCCAAATTGGAGCTGAGGCCTAGATGTATAAGGCCCAATTGTAGAAGAAGTCAATCCAGATTGCAGCCCAGGCGAATAAGTGATAGCCAGTGGGTCAAGGTTTTTTTTTTATAACCTGTGGTATCCGACTATCGGAATAACCGACTAATCCATAGGGACCCATGCACGGTGCCCACAATACATGGATCGGGCCAAATGCGGGCCCATGAGGCCCGTGGGACATGGCCCAATACGCTTTCTTTAGTAGGAGTCGAAGCATGCACCTCTTGACAAGCCATGATGATGTCAAGGGCTTCAACCACTGGGATAACCCGTTGGGATTAGTGGGTCAAGGTATTTGGTGTCCCTGAACAAATAATTCCATGAGAATAAATTACACCAGGTTGGGCCTGTGCAATATACGTCTCTAACAAATTTAAGGTAGGAGTGGCAATAACAGGAGATGGCCCATAATAAAGAAATCCAAAAGATCTGTGTCCAATGACCAATCCTAGAGCAGACAGTAGAGCAACAATAGCAACATGAGCTTGAGCACCGGCGACGACAAAGGTCAGGGAAGAATAGCGAGATTGGAACACATCCGATGGTGGCCATATTGCAAAAAAATTTGACATTGTGGTTCACGGTTGCACGAGAAATCTCCACCGTGAGGAAATTGACTAAGTATAGAAATCGGTGGTGGAGAAAAGTTTGGCACCGACAGCGAAGCCTAAGCACATGGAGGAGCTGGTGCATAAACCGGAGATGGAGATAAAGCTGGATTAGTCGTCGGAGCAGGAACATGCACCGGTGAGCATGACGATGGAACAACCATCAGAGGCGGCAAAGGCGATGGTCGGAGAAGCAACACCAGGCATAGTCTAATGGTAGAGCACCTAGAATTTTTTAGCCCTTGCAAACAGATCCCGAACTAATGTCAAAGGATCTTGAGATACCTGAGATCCGGCAAAGGCGGCAAATTTAGTTCCAAGGCCATGAAGAAACCAATTACTTGAGTCAAGAGGTGATACCAAGTTCACAGATCATCAAGAAATTGAGAGCGTATTCCTTAATGGAGCAATGACCTTTCTGCAATGGTTGAAGTTTATCTCTGATTCCAAGCTCATGGGAAGTTCTGGAATAGCTAAACTCGTGCTCAAGGGTCGACCAAACAGACTGATTAGTAAATTTGCTGATAATAACATCGTGTGCTTCATCGGTTAGTCAAGAAATCAGTAGAGAATAGATGCAACAACCAATGTGTTTCCAGGATGCATGCGCTAGATTTGGCTTGCTTGAATTGGCAGGATCTATCTCTGGTGGCTCAACAATAGTGCCATCCACGTAGCTAAGGAGATTGTGGTTCTCAAATAGAAGAGGAACTTGGTTGCGTCAGAAAGTGAAGTTCACAACCGCGAGTTTGACTTTTACTTGATGCGAAAACTCAACATAGGATAGAGAAAAGGGTAGAGTAAGAAGATGAAAAGAAGGATGCGTTTTTTTCCCCATGGAGCCATGAATAGAGATAGAGAAAATGTTTAGAAAAGGCGAAGGAACAGCTAGACAAACATGAGCAGCTGCGCAGAATAAAGGAGAAATGACAGATAATGAAGAAAACAAAGGAAGAGAAGCTTTTGGTCAAAAAAACTAGAGGTTAGCAAACGGTAAACGGTAACAGTAATGACCATTATCGTTATCGTACCATTTTTTAATGCTAATGCTTTTTCATTATCATTACCGTACCGGAATACCAAAAATCGTACTGTTATGGTATTGTGATAAATGGTACGGTAACGGTACCGCATTATTTTATTTTATTTTATTTTTTGTTATTTTTTTAATATTGTTAATATGAATTATTTTTTATTTTTTTGATAAGTGTTAATATGAATTATGATAACCATTTATATACATTTTTTCTTATTAGCTCAAAGAGCATTAGAGATTATTTAAATTTTATTGCATTATTCTTTTATTTAAAAACAAATTGACAATATAGCAGTTGTTATTTTATTTATAATTAATTTTAAAAAACCTATAACACCGTAGTCCGTACAAATATGATAAAATATGATCAAACAATAATAAACACCATAAATAAGTTTAAATAAGTACCAACAATTCAATATTATCACATCAAATATCAACCAATGAACAACATAAACAAGTTCAATTTCTATTCACTGAACAGTGAACCCTAGTCCCTAAGAGAAAGACGTTCTCACATTAAAAACAATGAAGTCCCTAAGAGAAAGGCGTTCTAAAGACAATAAAACGTTAAAGACAATAATAAAAAAATTTCGAAAATTTTTCATTGTTTTATGCGAAAGAATAACTGAATAATAAATTTTTGATTTAAGAATTTTTTTTAAACAAAAAAAGGTAAACGGTTTTACCGTTTTGATAATGGTAAAAAATGTTACCGTACCGTTTTTTAACGATAATATAATATTAAAAGCGTTACCATTCCGTATGACCAAAATACCTTTAATTTATGGTAATACGGTAACGGTTACTGTCGGTAAACTATATTACCATTTGCCGCTAGTAATTTTGCTCACCCTTAAGAAAAACAGAGAGAATGTGAAAACTAGGAATGAACAGAAAACGATGAAGCTTTGAGTATTGGCTTGGATAGCATAACAAAGTGCAAAACTTTTCTGTTTAAATTTTGTTCATTATTGAGGATTTTAGAATGTTTGTTCATGGTGGTTGATAATTTGGAAGAAGTCATGGAATCTTTTCATTACCCGAGAAGCAAGTGTCTTTACAAAGATAAACCTAATGGTAAACTAGCAAACATTCAAAAATATTATATTATGGCATATTGGCACTTTGATGCTAATCTTGGTCTTTGGTGGAGAGATCACATGATGGCTCTTTGTTTGAGTCTAATTGGTCAACACAAACTATGGGCCCGAAAGTCAAATGCACTTGTACAATTTCTATAAATCATTTTTAATAACAAATAGAAAAACAAATATAGCAATTGATTTTTAACAGATCAAAACTTAAATTTAAATTTGTTCTTAGTTCATATGTAGCAACTGGCTAAAGCAATTTTACCCAATATATTCTCAACTAAGTTAGGGTTTGGGGGGTCTGATGTACGTGACCTTACCCTTGTAATTATACAAAGAGGCCGTTTCTGTTTTGCAACCCACGCGGGTATCGATCCCCGGACCTCATAGTTGTGAGGTTTAGTTGCTCACCACTTGAGCCACCAGGACTTGATATGTAGCAACTGGCTCGATTAGCAAATGCACTACTATTTGGGGGAGGTATTTTCAAATTCTAACTTAAGTTTTTTGTTTAATTAAGCGAAAATTCATTAAATAGGTAACATGTAGTGGCATCATAAATGACAAAATAGTAATGAGTACATCATAAGCTAATATTTTTTAGGTATTTTTTCTTAAGAGTTTGTCTTGAGTTTGGAGACTTAAAAGCTAAAATAAAACCTTGAAAACGCAGAGGGGTTTTCAAGGTTTCTTAGGTGCAGCCTGATCTGATTGAACTGCCTAATCGACACTCATCGGTGGTCTGAGTGTCCTAAAATTTGGAGAGTGTGATGGTTAGGTGTTCTATAATCTTAATGGTGGGATTTGTATTTTCACATCTATAGCTATCAATTTTAGTCGGGAATAGTAGCTGGCGGTTTGTGTGGTAGTGTTGAGTGTGATTTAGGGTCTGTTTTGCGCATCCTTCTTAAAATTATAATTGGCTTTTAACAATCTCGAACTACGAGATTGATGAGTTATTTTTTGAAAAAATGTACTTATAATCCACTTATAATTTTAAGAAGGCTGTGCGTTTTGCGCCAACCTTCTTCTACTTCTTCTCCTACTACTTCTTCTTATTTTTAAAAGAGGTGGTGTTTTGCGCAAGTACTTAAACGATAACTATTTTTAGAATAAAGGTGCCT